>JAVIWB010000207.1:0-143200 GCA_031893035.1 Dermolepida albohirtum | reverse complement strand
CGACGTAGCAAATGGTACAGACTTTCGCGACATGTTTGTGTGAAGTTATTATAAACACTAACCGTGAACCGTATTGTATTTGATGTGAATGATCTCATTCACTGCGCACCAATTGCCCGTTCTACCGTACCGCCTATGGTATTGCCACTTTCGTCGCCGCTCTAGTGATAAGCATGCATCACCATATACTTGTTTCATAAGATTAAACGTTTCAGTAGACGATTTACAGAGTTTAAAACACAACTTGATATTTTCTCTTTGTTCAAAATTAATTTTTCGACTAATACCAAATACACATTATTACTTTATGCGCAATTCCTCTGCTTCTAATGACGCGAATGTTATGATATTTCGATAAAACATTGGTGAAAGATCTACCTTACCAAGACGTATTTTTCTTAACAAATGGCGCCACTAAAAATTGCTATTTTAAAAAAGTTCTGTTTTCTCGACGACAGACTGTGTGTACATCTTATATTTCGTTAACTATATAATATTTTAAGAAAGAAGATGGCAGTTGATATTAACTACTAAAATTTTTTAGTTGTTTTCTTCTGTGAAATTAGTTCTTTTTGAAGATAAGATATCTTTGGACAATGAAAAGTTCCCTCGACATCGTAACTTATTAACGGTGCATAAGTTAGATGTGGTAGCAACGTAGTATATCTATCGTTTTCATTCTCCAGACGGCTACCGCACAACGAAACATTTTTCATAAAAATGTAGTATACGTAGATCTGAATTTCTTCCAAATATGACAGCAATTTTCTGTGTAGCTGCTTTCCAATTACTCTACTTATATTTTTTAACTTCGTAATGCAACTGTTCAATATGTGCACCACCTGTTATTTTAATATTAGTATTTTCGAAATATTAAATTCAGACACACAAATTTCAAAGTTAATTTCCATAATATACAATTGTTGCTAAACACATTGAAGTTGCAGAAGCTCTTTGTACGTAATAGCATTAGGTCAAAAGTTAAAAAATTTTGTAGGGTGAAAATTTTAAGAAAAAAATCACATGCATTTATCCATAAATTATATGTTTTCAAAAACAAAAGAATAAAATTAAAAAATTCAATCGAAAAACAATTTAATAATTTAACAAATGAAAAGTATTCAATTAAATATATATCTTTGTAACTAAAAGAGAGCTTTTTAGGAACGGTACGATAGGTAAAACATATTTCGTCATAAAGCTTGGGAGTACTAAGAAATTTTAGAAAAAGTATATACATATATATATATATATATATATATATATATATTGTATATATTACAACTTTTAGTTAGTTCTATTAGACGAAGTATATGTAACAGTACAATAGGGTATAAGTCAGGGCTTTAAAGGGGCTAGATCATTTTCGTAACTTCTCCAGCTGCTTTTCTATCTCTAAAAAAGTTCTTATATACTTTAGCTGTGTTCTTTGGATCGTTACCTAGTTGGAGTATGAACGGTTGACCGATAATGCGACTTCCGAATAACAATGCATTGTTTTGCAGGATGTCCAACTACTCTTCTTTTCGCATTTTCCCAGATATTTTTACCAAATCGCCTGCAAAGCAACCTCAAACTATCACATCTCCCTCTCTACATTTTACCGAAGGCATAAACGCTGTTCATTATGACATTCGTCCGGTGCCCGACAAACGGAAATTTTATGCCTAGAACCGGAGATTTCAAATTTTGACTCATCGGTCTATAAAATGGCACTTCACTCTATTGT
Organism: Dermolepida albohirtum; assembly: GCA_031893035.1. NCBI lineage: Eukaryota > Metazoa > Arthropoda > Insecta > Coleoptera > Scarabaeidae > Dermolepida > Dermolepida albohirtum. The sequence continues at coordinate 141,471 of JAVIWB010000207.1, read as the reverse complement.
CCAATCTAGGGGTTTCCTTGCCCATAGCAGTCTCTCCTTCGTGTACACTTTTAATAATGTTTTTACCGCAATGCGCCCACTTAAGCCTGCAGCCATTAATTGCTAACCGCAGTAACAAATATCCTTGATCTTTGCGGGGTATTAAGGCGTCTGGTGATACCTGGTGCTGTAAGTTGTCGGCTTTGTTTTGCTGTTGTAATTATGAATCTGCACTGCGCCCCTTATCACTAAACTGCCCCGTTTCTCTCCTCCCTGTCAAAGTGTAATGAACATCTTCCAGTGAAATTCCCAATACATTAGCTATTGCTCTTATTGAATATTCCTCTTGTTAAAGAATACATATTGTAGAACGTTGTTTCAAAGTTAGTCACTTTGGCATTTTTATCTAGACATTAAATTTAGGCAAAAAATGGAACGCATATTATTAGCTGATTTATACAATACCATGGATATAACTATTCCGTACTGTAATGAATAATACTGACCTGTTTAGCCGTTTGTGTAACAGACCCCACGCCATGAGTATCGCCATTAGCATAATATAATAATAAAATGATTGAACCGTAAATATTTCAAGTTGCAAAGAAATTTTGGCGGATTATGTGTAAAGATACTTTAGTTTAAAATATATGTTAATCGTTCCGCTATAACTTTACGAAGAAATTACTTTCTACTACAACTTCCTTACTGCTCCTAAACTTTGTGATTGTACCTACCTACATCTGCAATGCAAACTGTATACTGAAAATGTATGGTATTCGATGACATAGTACAACAGTTGGGTAGAACTATGTAAAGAACTACTCGATAATATTTCTTATGAATTACAAGCAATATTAGAAAAATTATTCATTTCACGCCGATAGATTTAAAATGAAATCTTTAGATTAATTGTTAGGATTACTATCTATTTTTGCGATATGTGATAATAATTTTTGAATTATTAAACTCGATATAAAGGCAAGAGAAACGATTTACATCGATATTTGCTAATTATTATCATACATATATGTACGTATGCAAGGGACTGTTATTATTAAACAATTTGGGAAAATTCAAGATATTTACTAATAAGAGCTAATACTTGTAAAAAAGTCGGTAACAACAAAATATGAATACTCAAAATACCACATTCGCCGAAAGAAATCTGAAAGGTAGGTTTTATTAGATATAGAAATTTATAATAATTTCACAATCTAAACTAATTGGTTAATGTGTAACGTGCACGAAATTTGTAAAAATAGATTGTTGTGCAAGTGCACAGGTTAGAATTTATAAAATTTTCACAAAGTTCGTCAATGGTTTCCGGTGAGTTCTTATTATTTTGGTATATTTCAAACATAAGCATCAGAACTAAGATCAGATAAATAAGCAGGATATGGAAACTATATTACATAATTCTCAAAATTCTCATGAAGCACCTTAAGAGACTCTCTCGTCATGTGGCATGTAATCCCATGTTGAAACCATTGGACACCGAGTGTAGGGTTTTTTAAGGTGGCAACATCTTCTGATATCCCTCAGAAATTGCGCATTTTTGTTTTCGTCATCAGCTAAATATGAACTTAGTATATCATTAGCAGACGCTACACAGTAAACTGTTATACGCCCGCTGTAAGGTATTTCCGGGTAGACGATTACATCCAGCCGTTCAAAAACAAGAAAACGAATTATTAATCGATTGATAAATCCATTCAGATGGACAAGGCATTTATCAAAAAACCATACATATGACAAGAACATTGGATCACCGTAAACCAAAAAAAAAACTCTTGCAAGATTATCTGCATTATTCAAAGTTATCCGATCTGTACTTTACAGAAGAGACTCTCTGTTTGCTTTAGTCTTTGCTAGTAGTCTTTTAGCCATTTTTAAAGGTGTTCGCTGGAGACTTCTGTTTGTAGATTAGTTATCATGGCAACTATTGACTGCTTTCGCTTATCGCGTTTATATTTTATCTTCTTCTGATGGCTTGTAAGTTCGGGAGACTTTCGTTCTGACGCATATCGTACTTAAAAAAAGGAGCTTAATATGAAGGGATTACTAATTTGTTCTTGTTGTTCTATATACAGTCTGCTTATTCCTTTAGAATTAAACTTTCAAATTCTCTTCAGATGTAGATTATCAACTCCATAGTGATCGTAGATTTGATTATTTGCGTTTTGCATTTACAACCTACAAGAAGTATTCTGTATTCAATCATTTTTTTGCCTCTCCATTCTAAGTAGATTCTCCATCCTACATATTTTCTTTATTATATTGTTTTTTGTCTGTTTTTTAACGTTTTTATTTTCGATGGTTTCTTCTTGGTTATGCCTGTATCTCTTCATATTTTAATTCCACGTTTGGCGTCCGCTGGCATATGTTTATTATTTCCTACAAGAATCCCAATATAATTGTAATATAATTTTGTTTATTTGTGTTTTAATTCCTGAGTCGAGCAATGACTATTCGACGTATTCCATACTATTTCTATTTATTTATTTTTTAGTGAATTTTCCGATAAAATGATGGTTTTTGTTTTCTTAGCAAACTGAGACTAAAAAATAATTTGAAGATGTAAACTATTCAATTTTCAAAATTTTTATAGCAATATTACCAAATGTTTATTAGACATTATATGTAAATTTCATCAGGAAAGTGATAAAGAACGATATCTTAAAAGTCAAACTTCCATTCCAAATTCTAATGGAGAGACGGAATATTAGATAAGATGGAATACAAGATATGAACCCATAAAGTACGAAATTATATATGTACATATACATACATATTTACGTGGTGAATTCAACTCATGTGAAAATCAATATGTCAAAGTCGACATTACGCAAAAGAAGTTTATTGCTCGGAAGTTCATCAGATGTTCATCAGTTTATAACGTAAAACTCTCAAGTCTTTTATTTTGTTGTTATAATATATAATAAAAACATATACAGTCGGTGAATGTTGAATATCGTCAAATGTGAACATCCGGCTATGATAAAGCATATTTATTTCTATTTAACAATGTTATAAAACTCTAAAACCTCCTAATAACAATACGAAAACAAAAGAATTTGCTAAATAATGTAACATCGAATGTCACAAAAGCTATTGTACATTTCATCATCATAAGTCTCTATCGTCAGCCATGTACGAGGGTGGTCTAAAAAGTTTCCGACCTCAACGTGAACATGATAGCACTCATCAATAATAGCTAGGGAATATAATTGTGTATCTATTGCCAGGTACTCACCAAAGTGTCAGCCATTTTGGGCGCGCAGTCCTTTGAGTAAGTCGATGTGAGTGTCGAGTATCGAGCTGTCATTGAATATTTGGTTTTGGAAGGCAATACGCCTACGCAAATCAAAGATGAGTTGGACTCTGTGAACGGGGGCTCTGCACCATTATTTACCACAGTGAAATTTTGGGCAGCTGAATTTAAACGAGGTCGTAAAAGCTTGGGAGATGACGAACGTTCGGGACGTCCAAAAACTGCAACTGCTGACGATAACATCGCTAAAGTTTACCAATTGGTGCTAGACAACCGTCGAATTAATGTGAGAGAGATGGCAAAGGTTATGAATATGTTCAAAGAACGTGTTTGTCACACGTTAAATCAAGATTTAGGCATGAGAAAGCTGTCCGCGCGTTGGGTGCCGCGTTTGCTAACGTTAGACGAAAAACGTGTTCGAATGAACATTTCCAGGCACAGTTTAGGCGCAATAAATCCGAGTTTCGGCGCCGATTAATTACTGTAGATGAAACTTGGATACACCATTATACCTCCGAAACAAAAATACAGTCTAAACAGTGGATTGCAAAGGGGGAGCCGGCTCCAAAAAAAGCAAAATCTGTTTTTTCAGTTGGGAAAGTGATTGTGACTGTTTTTTGGGGGTAGTCATGGAATTATCTTAATCGATTATCTTCGAAAAGGAAAAACTATTACAGATGCATACTACGCATCATTACTTGACAAGCGGAGGGAAATTGTGGAAAAACGGCCACATTTGCAGAAAAAAGAATCCTGTTTCATCAAAACAACGCGCCGTCTCATTGACATGCCGAAAATCCACGGATTACGGTTTGAACTGTTTGAACATCCGTCTTACTCACCAGATCTAGCTCAAACTTCTTTTTGTTCCCTCATCTAAAAATTGCGCTCGGAGGACAGAGATTTTCGTCACATAAGGAGGCGATCACCTTCGTGAACAATTATTTTGCAGAGAATACGCCAAGTACTATTTGGAGGGGTTAAAGAGATGGGAGCATCGCTGGGAGAAGTGTTTATAGTTACAAGGAGACTATGTAGAAAAATAAATATAAATTTTAAGAAAAAATGTCTTGTATCTTTGTTAGATCGGAAACTTTTCAGACCACCCTTGTATTTACAACAAATTCAGTAAATCCTCTTCATAATATCACGTATTTCTGAAAAATAAACATTTGATGATTTTACAAAGATGAGTTTTAAAAGTAAATATGTTCGATAATATGCGCGAGTTAACAACATCGCACAAAGAAAAAACCCTTAAGCCAATTAGTCAAGTTTATAGAGAAAGGGTATTCTGCAGTGCAGATTGAAAAAAAATATTCGAAATACTCAGAAATGAAAGTGCACCAACAAATAGGTGGCCAAAGATTCTAAATGAGTGCAATCAAAGAACTGTGTTACAAGTGTAATGAGTTAAAAATGGATCAGTGGACTGTGAATGGACGTACAGATCGGATTTGATACTGGAAAGGTATCTAAAATCGAATTCCATCTGTATCTTATTCATGAATTTTAACTCATTGCACTTATAACAGTTCGCTGGTTGCGCCCATTTAGAATATTTGGAAGCCTATTTTTGGGTACAATTTGAACAGTTAGCTAAATATATTTTTCTTCAATCTGCACTGCAGAACACGACTTTTGAATAAATTTGGCTATTTGACCTAAAGGTTTTTTCTTTCTATAGTGTTGTTAACACTCGCATAATACCAGATATGTACTTAATTCTACAACTAATCCTTATAAAAGCATCGAATGCTTATTTTTCACAAATATGTGATACTATGAAGAGCATTTACCGAATTCGTTCTAGATTTATGATTTATAATAAAGAAATATTTTATAAAAATGAAGTGTACGAAAACAAACTACATTCCATGCCAAAATATTTAGCAAATTCTTTTGTAGATGTAAATAATAACAGTTTTCGTATTGTTATTAGAGGTTTTTACAACTTTTTAACGTTGTTAAATGGAAGTAAATATGCTTTATCATAGCCGGATATTTACATTTGATGATATTTAACATTCTCGGTGTGTACGAACACTTTTGTAAATGATTGTATGCATAATAATAATATTAGCATTTGTTTTCCAAGAGTCAAGCGATATCAATAATATGTATGACAATAGACATATACAAAAATACATAGAAATAAATTGCATGTAATCCTAAGATAATAATAGTATTAATAACAAAGCGATAATTGGAAATAGTAACAAAAATATAATAAATATTTTGTAAGTGCAATAAAAATTTAAATGCAGACGAAAAAGTATTGCAAATTAATAACATTAAACAAATGATTGAGCCAACAGTTGCTTGTAAGAACCACAAAGAAATGCAATCCGAGATTTAAGTAAAAAATTTGTGCGGCCTATGCATGTTGAAAACGCGAACGTAATATGCTGCATGGCGAGGTACATATGTATATACACAATCTGACGCAGAGAAACTGAACTCTTTTAAAATAAAAACGAAAGTTTACTATTTTAGTAAAATTCATTAATTTTATTCAAAGAAGTCGCCTTCGGCTTAAATACAACGTTTTCCACGGCCAATTAACATGTCGGATGAATTTTTAAGTTCATTTTTAGACGTCTCCTTCAAGATCGCTGTGGACGCCTTTTTAAGGGTTTCGACGTCGACATAACGCTGTCCTTTCATCGGCAAATGTACTTTAGAGAATAGATAGAAATCACAGAGGGCCAAATCCGGTGAATACGGTGAATGGTTGATGGTTAAAATGACATTTGTAGTTAGAAAATCAATGATAAGCGTCGAACGTTTGGATGAGGCATTATCATGTAAAAAAACGCCAGCATTTTCACGATATTGAAGGCTCACACGACAAGTAGGCCCCAAAAGACACTTCACAACACCAAGATGATATAGAGCATTGACTGTTTGACTAGTTGGTACAAACTCTTTGCGCACTATGCCTTTCAAATCATAAAAACAAATCAACATTGTCTTCACTTTCGACTTCTCCAAACGATTTTTTTTCGGTCTTTCTTCGCTTGGATCCTTCCATTCAGAGCTTTGACGCTTGGTCTCTGGATCATATCGAAAATACCACGTCTCGTCGCCAGTTGCAATAAAATACCTGAAGTTTTCGTCCTCTTTTGAGTCTTTAATCATGTCTGTACAATGTTGAATTCAGATAGATTTTGTGGTGCAAACCTTGTACAAATCTTTCTCAGTCCCAAATGCTGTATCAAGATGCGATGAATTGAATCTTTGGAAATATCAAATTCCATTTCCACGTATCGCAATGAGGATTTCATTAATATCCGTACTTTCCGTAACTTTTTTGCATCTTTAAATCATTTTTATATTTATACCACTGATACACACTCGATGATAAATATGCCTCACCATAAATTTGTTTCGTCAAATTAAACGTTTCTGTAAACGATTTACCGAGTTTAAAACAGAACTTGATATTTGCTCTTTGTACAAAATTCATTCTTCGACCAATACAGGCTGTTACTTTATGCGCAATTTCTCTGCTTCTAATAATGCAAATGTCATGACATTTTGACATAACATTGGTGAAAGAACTACCTTACCGACGCATATTTTTTTAATAGATGGCGCCACTAAGAATTACTATTTTAGAAATTAAGTTTTCCTAGAAAGTAGGAGGAATCAATTTTATTATAAAATAATTTATACAGCAAAGATATACCGACCGTAACTGGTCAGGTCTCCAACGAAGTTAACAGAGAAGGCACTTAATATGGAAACCCCCTTAAAGGATAAACGGTGAAAATTTTAAACCAGAGATATTACAGAAAGCGTCGTTGTACACATTCAATTGTTTTTTATTAATATCGCAGTAGGGACACATCACCGAGACATATTCAATACTTGATCGAATTGAAGAGAAATATAGTGCCTTTAACTTAGTAAAATGTTTAGAATTATGAAGAAAGAAGCCCAAGTATTTATTCGCCGATGAAACAATACCACTAGCGAGGGTACTGAAAGACAGTTCACTATCGAATAGGATTATCATGTCTTTCATGGAATTACATCGCTGAGGCTACAAAAGCGATGACATAATGGTATATATACATATATATATACATTACCGTCCATAAGTTAAATCGCACTACAGATAATTTTAATTCCGCAATGATATTAAAGAAACTGTTTATTTTCATGGCAAATTTATTAAAGTATTATTTAGTAAAATACTAAATTAACATACAATTCAAGCAATTGACATTATTAATCTAAGTAATATTATAATAAGTTTATATTTAGTATAATAAGTAATAAGCTTAAATTTTACTTTCGTCAAAGTAATCACCCCTAGCCGTGATCACGGCTTCACAAACACGTAGCATTCATTCAACTAGTTGGTCGAGATATTCTTCATCGATAGAGTTTCATGCATTCCGCAACTTACCCCAAAGATCTGTCTTGCTAATAGGAGGTATTTTACGCACTTCACGATCCAAACAGTCCCATAACTGCTCTATCGGATTGCGATCCGGACTTTGGGGTGGCCATGTCATTAATGTAAGGATTCCTCTTTCAGTTTGGTCAGCGAAAAACCTTTTTAAAATCTTTGCTGATAAACAAACACCGGACCCATCAGCTTCATCGCTGACGCAAGAGCATGCTCTTGCAATATACCCAAATAGACTTCTTTTGTCATTCTTTCTGTGATTTGCACTAATTTTTCGATGTGCCCACCTCCAAAGCAACCCCAAACCATCACATTTCTACCACCATGTTTCACTGTTTTAATCGCACATTCATATAACATTTTCTCCTCGACACGACGACGAACAAAAGTACGGCGTTTATTTCCAAAAATTTTAAATTTGGATTCATCTGTCCATAAAACTTGTTTCCATTCTTCGACAGTCCAGTACCTGTTTGTTCTCGCCCAGAGTTGTTGTGCAGACAGACGTAGTTTTTTTACTGCTACTCGACCTCTAAGGCCAGCTTCAGCTAAACGGCGTTTGGTTGTTGTTACGCTAACCGTGGCTTCGTGGTGTACGTTATATTGTGCAGTTATTTACGGGGCTGTAAGGCGACGATTGAGCAAGGACATTTATTTCATATATTCATCTTCTCTTTTAGTAGTTATCCTCGGTCGTTCATTGCGTTTTCGGTCCCCGAGTTGACCAGTTTCTGTCATTCTCTTTATAGTTTGACGAACACGATATTCGGAAACTTTTTTAGTTTTTGGGCGATTGCTCTATTAGAAAGCTTTGTTTCGCGCAAAGCAATAATGTTTGCCCTTTGTTCAAGAGTTAGTTACTATTCCCTTGCCGTGTTTTAAACACAATTAAAAAATACGCTCACTCGATTGCACTTGCTGACACTTCATTAACAACGTGAATACTGAGTATTCACTGTGTAATAGACATAAAATATACCCTTACAAGCGCACAGATATCAGATGAACGCTGGCTATTACGTCTACGTATTAAACCATACAATAAACAATTCCGAGTAAGGGATAATCTCCATGACAGCCTCATTATATTTCCTACCTGGACATTATTTCTTGAAATAGAAAAGAAGGCGTGTCACAGAATGTATTCATTTACATGGAGCAACAATTCAGTATTAAATTTGCTCAGTTAAGGGTACAAATTTCTCAATGAAAACACAATACATTTATACAATTTTAATACATACATATATATATATATATATATATATATATATATATATATATATATATAATGCAATGTTTTGAAAACACTTCTGCATTATGCCCCGTAATTCATTTTCATGCAAATTCTTGTCCCTTCTTTTTTAATCACAAAAATATTCGAAATGTAACTGCTCGATTCCCAGAATATCATTCAGTTCATACCCTACTACGTTTTCGAAATTGCTGTAATACAATAATAATCGTTCATATTCATCAAAATTAATCTGCTTGCAGAGAACCATTTGTCACGTGGGATATAAATATTCATACATGAAGTCGTAACATTTAAATCACGTCCCTCCACCAAGACACTAATGTCGTCCTTATAAGAAACGAGTGTCTGGCACCGAACGCATCTCTGGATATCAGGAACATACACAATAAAGAGGATATACTACCCCTAAGAACACGCATCGTGCAAAGAGTTGCTCTAGATTCAAATTCCTTGACATATTGTTTAATCACTACTTTTTCCGAACACCATAAGAACGGCAGCGACCTGACCGATTGGGTTATTAAGTAATATTAGCAGGGTATTGTTTTGAGGAGATAATCACGAATACGCAGTGAGATACTAACAAGATTTTGTAAGAAGTTTATTAGCATAGTTACGTTAGCTGAACGGATTCCACTTTTATTTTTTGTTTTAGAGTTTGCATTTTCTTTCTTTCATGATTACTTAAATTGTGTGCATATATTACGTTTGTGTATTGTTTTTATTTTTGAAATGAATATTGGAATATTTATTGGAAAGAAATCGTAGTCAAGGAATTGTTGTTCGTCCTCTCCATGGGGAAAAGGGAGAGAGCGCTGAATCGGTGGAGTAGTTGGAGGTACTTTTTAATAAAGAAAATTTAAAAAACAAATACATAAAGTATGTACTTTTTTCCTGATTTCTTTTAAATTTATAATTTCGAAATAACCTTCGAAATATCAACTACTATGTAGGTACATATGTAGTTTTTGTTTTTCAATTAGATACAACCTTGAACCTTTGCACGAATTACGTTATTATAATTCAAGTGCATTACAAACAACACTTTGATCTTTATTGATACTTAATATTAATAGAAAACATTGTATTGTGTTCAAGAAATAAAAACTGTACACTGAACGAAAAAACAGCTAAATATTTATTTGTTTATTCATTAAATACGTGCTCCGTTACAATGAGTTTAGATACGATCGTGGGCATTACTCAAGTGTAGGCGCCAACTATTAGCTATTAACATTTCATTACTGCCTTTTTCTTATAACATTTACAATTTTTCCATTAGCGTTTTACAATTACCTAGGAAGTACATGTAATAATGATAATCAGTAGTAGTTTTTTCTTTGACATTTAATGGCCGCGAGCGTTTCTATAGTTTTTGTTCCTGTGAACATAACGTGTTATTCTCAGATTGATTGTTGGCAAGAAAAAAGTGAGAAATGGCCTTGGAGTAATCTCGCTATTACAAAACTGTACACTTTTGTTTGATGATACGTGGTTATGTACTGTCGTTATTTATATTTGTTTATTTTAAATTTACGAGGAAAAAAATAGAAAAATAAATCGCATTCGTTCCAAAGTACTCTAAACATACATATATGCCTTTACAGTTATGGATAAAATATACGATTTTGTAAACGTAGTTTAATTCATAAGTAAGTTACTAAGTGTTATCGGTTAGACTGTTTTCACAATATTTTCTTGTAAATGATTGTACCTAGAAAATTGAAAATAATTGGAAACATCAAACAATTATTAAACTATGTTTTAGTTAATTATTAATTATTATACGAGGGTAGCCGTTTATATCTCTGGAAGAGCAAACAAAAAAAGAATTTTATTATCGAAAATAGTTTTATTGCTTCGCAAAATATTCTCCTTGAAAATCAAAGCATTTTTGCATTCGTCTAAACCAATCCGAAAAGCATTGCTGCCACTGTGAATGCGATACCTCCAAGATATGAGTTTTGAATGCTTCAACTGCCTCTTCCGGCGTAGAAAATCGCTGATCGCGAAATTTATTCTTCACGTTTAGGAACAAAAAGAAATCACAGGGTGCTAGATCAATTCAATGTCTTGCCCGGTCAAATATTCTATTGCTTGAATCAACCTGTTAGAGCTCGCATTATTATGGTGAAAAATGATGTGTCGTTTTCGGTTTGTTTTCCTTACTTCTTCAAAAACTTTTGGCAAACAAATAGTTGTGTGCCATTCGACATTGACCGTTCTACAACACTCTAAAGGCACGGTTCCAACGTGACAGGTTTTTCCGAAAAAAAACAGGCTACCATTTGTATTGATGTGCTTCGAGCGTGAATAAATTTTGTTGGTTTTGGCTCATTTTGGAATACCCATACAGTTAACTGCTGTTTGCTATCGGGCTCGTACGTATAGATACAAGATTCGTCACCTGTGACGACTTTATAAATGTTCTTTGAAGCACCGCCATTGTACTTTTTGTGCATTTCTTGGCACCAATTGACGCGAGTTCTTTTTTGAGTGGTCGTCAAATTATGTGGTACCCAACGTGAACGTAGCTTCTTAACGGCTAAATGTTCATGCAGGTTCTTATGCACGCTGGTGTTACTAATACCTAGAGATGCCTCGATCTCACGGTATTTTACATGACGATCTTGCATTATCAATTCAGACACTGCATTAATGTTTTCCGACACAGCAACATTTGTGGGACGAATTTCACGAATTTCATTGTGCAAAGAACGCCGTCCAAGTTTGAATTCACTATACCAACGATATACTGTAGTTTTCGATGGTGCTTCATCACCATATAAAGAATTCAGTTCGTCGATGCATTCTTGTTGAGATAATTCATGCCAAAAGTTATGAAAAATAATTGCACGAAAATGTTCACGACTTAATTCCATTTTTTTCTCTGACATAAAATTTTCAAGTAACTGTCAACAATAGAAATAGCGACCGGATAATAAAACTATCAAGGTAAATATATTGTCAAAAAAGACAAACTTCACGATGCAATCATCAGATCGGAGGCAACACAACAATGTTGCCAGTTCCGAAAATATAAACGGTAGTTTATTCGATGACCATTTTGGTTCCATCTTAATGGTAATAGTATGCTTCAGCGCTCGCAAAACTTCTGATTTTTTTCTTTCAAAAAGCTCATTCTCATTGAAATTAAATATTTTTCCATTTAAAGAATTCGGTAAAGATCAGAACAAATACTAGGTGATGACAATGAACATATTACACTAGTTACTGTTACTGTTAGAAATTCGGGTCAGATAATTAATGCAGAACTCTATAACAACGTCCTAAGGCAATTAAAGGAGAATATGCAGAGGAAAAGTCCAACAAAGTGCCGCAAAGACGAGTCTCCGCCATGATAATGTGAGGCCACATACCAACATGGTTCTGCTTATCCAGCGTTCCCATTCGATTTGACTCCTTGCGACTTTTACCTTTTTCCGAAGAAGAAAATCAAGTTGCAAGGAGCCAAGATTTCATAGAATAGAGGCGATTGTAGACGAACCACAGACGATGGTAAACACATTAACAAAATAAGACTTCCAGAATGCATTCCTTTCATAGCAGAGGCACTGAGGTTGGTGTTTTAGAGATACGAGATTACTTTGAATTTGACGGAGATGAATGCCTGGTATTCTGCGATTTGATTGATCGTTATATTACGGAAACTTTTGAATACCACCAGTATATAAGTATATATATATATATATATTATATATATAGTATATAGTTATACCTGTTTTAACTTTAAATTATGTTCTGAGTTTTTCTCATAAGAAAATAATTAACTTTATGTATTAATAAAGTATAATATAGAAACCGTGCATTATGGTGATATATGTAAATAAAAAAATATAGCAAATTTAGACTTGTTTTTACTAGCATTTTCTATACTGCATTAGTTCAAATGTCTATATAAGATTCGCGTCTATAACTTCACGTAGCCGTTAACGACTTGTAATTTGCGCCTCCTGACATATTATCAGCAAAATGAATGATAATCTGAGCGAAGTTTGGACTTCGTACGGGAGGCAGGCCTTGGAGCAAATTATTTTTAGACGTTGTTGTGTGTGGTTATATTCGATGTATGAAAGTACGGAATGTAGATCGAGATATATTGAATTGCAACTAATTCTATTAAAATCATAACCAAAATGTTAACTTTGGATATGCAACGTACGCCGCTGTTTTTTTCCCATTTTAATTGTCAGTGAAGCTATTGAGAAAGTTGCATGTATAGTAATTTATACAATATAAATCATTCTGAAGGACATTCAACAATATTTTGATTGACAAAGTTATAAAAAACTATGATTACTGAACAGACAAAAACGATGAAATGATATACAATATTATTAGGAATGGTGGAAAAACTATTTATTTTAAACGGGTGTTGGTTTCAGATATTATTTAAATGATTTTGGTGGAAATTTTAAAAAAACTAGTTGTAATTTGAACGGCAAAACCACGACAGTTTACACATTTGGACAAAATAACGTTACTATTTATAAATAAAATAGACTATCAGTTGGTTTCGCAAAAAATATATCGAATTATCAATATGATCGACTTGTTCATGTAATTGATATTTTATAATTAATTCAATGAGAAACGTATATCTAGGTAGCATCAATAAATAAAGGCTTAAAAGCCAATACTCAAATACAAAATAAAGTAGTCCTTAAACATTGGAATACATAGTAATTCTGAGAAATTTAATTTGTACAATCTGTTTTGAATGTTTCAAGTGGTCATTGTATTTCAAAAGTGAAATTACAATTATTACACTAAAATCAGATTAGATTAGTATTTAAGATACTACAATTTTATTTGAATAATTGACATAATAATAAGGTTAGTGTTTCAAGATAATTCGTCAATTGTAGATCTAGTAGCACTACAATCTGTGCTTGTAGAGTGTGATGAAAAGTTTTCGCTAAAATATAAACGGTGTTTCAAATTTCGCGGTTTTCTTAAAGAATAAATAAAACACATAATTTGCATTCACTTTCAAAAACTTTTTATTGGTAATTGAAGTATCAGTTTTGACATTTATATGCGAAAAATAATATCTGCCGAATGGCCTCCTCTTGCAGTTTCACAGACGTCCACGCTTTTGTTAAAATTTTCAATGACATTTTGACCTAATTGAAGCTCTATGTCACCAATGACACGAATAATTTCATCTTCGAAGCAGGAATTGATTGTGGATTGTTTTTATAAACCTGACTTTTTACATAACCCCAAAGAAAATAATCTAGCGGTGTCAAATCACATGATCTTGGTGGCAAAATAACAGCACTGTTTCTTGAGATTACACGTCCAGAAAATTTTTCTCTCAATAAATCAATTGATTCGTGTGCAAAGTGAGGTGTAGCGCCATCCTGTTAAAACCACATATCCTCTAGATCAATATTCATTAATTCAGGCCACGAAAATTCGGTTATCTTCCTACAATACGATCACCATTGACAGCTACAGCTTCACTAACAGCATTTTCAAAGAGGTAAGGTCCAATTACACCACCTGACCATAATGCACACCAAACAGTACCTCGTTTAAGATGCATAGGTTTCTCATGAATAGTTCGTGGATTTTCCTCACCCCAGATACGGCAATTTTAATTATTAAATAGCTACCAAGTTCAAAATGTGCCTAATCGGAAAACATTATTTTTTAAGAAAAATCAGCTGGTTGTTCGTTGATGATATTGACAAATGGACGACGTTTTAAATGATCTAATGGCTTCAGTTCCTGTGTTATTTGAACCTTATATGCCTTCAGAGCTAAATCCTTGTGTAAAATACGCCATGTTGTTGATCCACTAATTCCAAGTTGTTGTGAACGTCGTCTAATGGACATTTCAGGATTTTCAGCAACACTTTCACAAACCAAACCAATATTTACTTGTGAACGACCACTGCGATTGTATATTTCATTTTTTTGATCTTCCACGGAACCAGTCTCCTGAAATTTTTTAATAATTCGACCAATAGTGCTTTCAGATGGACGATTATGTAAACCATAAAATTCACGTAATTTTCTAAAAACTCTTTTCACAGAACGCTGATTTTTATAAAATAATTCAACAAGTTGAACGCGTTGTTGTACCGTATACGAAACCATTTTTATAAATGTCATACATCACACTTTTTAAATGCCCACATACTCAGACAAATTCAGTGCGCCATCTATATTTTTTTTATTCTTAAAAAAACTGCCCAATTTTAAACACCTTCTAGATTTATGTTAAAAGCAATGTAGGTCCAAAAACAGAATCCTGACTCTGATGGCTATGCCAATGTATTATTATTTATATATATTCTTTATTACTGATAAAACTGTGTTGAGGTTTGAATTACTAATACTTACTAGTTTGTTATTGTTTAAATGTATGTAAGCTAGGTACAATTGGTAAAATAGATAGATTCATGGCGTTATGAAAAAGGTCAGCGGTTATGCCTCTTATATATGTATATATAAAAATATTTTAATCATGTTTTCAAATTATTTTCTTTCATACAAATCGATTCTTCAAACTTTCCTTGTTTCTTAATATACAAACGATTATAAATTAAGGCCTCTTATTCAAGAAAACCACATCTATCACGAAATATACTTGCCTCATTCATTTGAATACGACCTCTAATGTTTTATTTTATTTCTAATTACGATTAGAGCTCTTATTTTCGGAGAATAATATTCACTAGTTACCAAAGATATACTGACCAAGTGGTTATCAACAAGGCAGGCGCCATAAATTCTCGACCTGATGTAGAAAAAATAGACTTGGGAAAATATAATAACTTTTATTTTTTCAATATAATCTCCCCTAATGCAACATATTTATTACAACGATGAATTAATATTTCCATACCCTTGTAAAAATAGTCGAAAAGTTTTTGTCTCAAAATGTTCTATTACAGCTGCTTGCAACTCAGTATGGTCCTTAAAAACATATCACCTAAGGTACTATTTTAAATTAGACAATAAAAGATAATGACTAAGAGCCTTGTACGAACTATACGGTGGATGCTCCAATTACTGAGAGCCGCAATCGCGGATGTTCCATGCAAGTGCAAGTGCTTTCAACGCTTCCTTGACCGGTTGTGCTGTATGAGACGGCGTGTTATCGTGCTGCAAAATCACTCTACCATATCTTCGGGCGCATTCTGGACGTTTTTCCATCAATGCGTGCTCAATTTGATAATTTGTTGTCGGTAATGATCAGTATTAACTGTTTCACAAGGTATCAACAGTTCATAATACACCACGCCACTCAGGTCCCACCAAACACAGAGCCTTGTGTTGCGACCAAAACGATTTGGCCTTGGAATCGATGGGCCGGCTTCGCCAGGTGATAACCATCATTATTGCGCTTATGAATTTCGAAATAAATCTATTTTCATCACCCGTCACTATACGATGCAGAAATGGCTTCCGATTACACCTTTGAAGTAGCATTTCACGGACGATTTTTCGAGTTTACATTTGCCTGTCATTCAATTGATGTGGCACCCATTTTCCTATATTTTGGATTTTTCCCATTGCTGGTAATTGATCGCTAGTCGTTTCTTGGACCACGCTTAGTGCTTCTGCCAATTGTTTTTGAGCTTAGCTTGGGTCTTCATCTTCTTGCAATTTCGTATCTTCAATTTTTTTCGGTCTACCAGAACGTTCTTTTCTTGCACATCGAAATCGCCAATTTTAAGTTGTCGAAACCACGCCTCATATGTTTTTATGATTGGCGCATGCTCATCGTAAATTTTTACCAGCAGACGATGACTTTCAGCGGCTTTTTTTTGATTAAACAAAAAAGTAATGCAAATGCATTTTTCAGGCATGAAGCTTGATATTTTAAAGATGTATAAATCTATGACGGTGTTATTTTCGCAAAATATAACATGTATGGTTTTGAAGGTTGATGTCGGTAGAATAAAATGACATATGTATCAAACCATGACATTGGTGACTTAAGCCTAGCAACATCTGCTAGAAAAACCGGTTATAACTTTCCGGTACACCTGGTCAATATGGTTTATCACAGGCGGATGTTCGCATTTGATTTTATTAAATATTCACGTGGTGTAGGAATACTTTTGTGACTAACTGTATGTGCTACTATTAAAAAAATATGTATGTATTCAAAAGTACACAAATACCAAGAAAAGGTAGGTTGAGCCAAACTATAAATTTGTTTAAAATACTTACTGAGATGTAGTACCTCTTGCAACAAATAGAATTCATTTTTGTCTTTGAATTCTTTCAATAGTGAGTCCACAACATGATTAGGCGTAGAAGCCCTGGAAGCTTTTAAGATCCTAAAATAATTCCACCAAAGTCTTTTCGAAATTAATTAATTTTCTTTTTTTAAATGATAAGATTACTACTTACAATTTGTGGGCGAGTATACGGACGAGACAATTCCGTTAATACCCAGCATTTTAATAATGAACCGAAATTATCAGTAATCACTAATTAAAATATAACGTATATATTAACGAACCAACTAGAAGGAACTTTAGTAAGACACTGCCATTGAGTGAGCCCAATTTAGCTATAAATGGAACAACGATTCTTTATCTTGTCCTACTGGTTATTAATTTGAAAGAAGGGAAAACGCGATAATACAATTAGTGGCGAACTATCAATATAAAAGGACGGTCCATTGACGTTTATAAAAACAAAATTAACTATCACATTATTGATACATCAATTACGTGACGCAAGATACTTATGGAATATCAAAATTGGTCACGAAATGGCGAAGACTATTGATTTTGTCTTACAGTTTGCTGAGTTAAAACAATAAACTTTTATTATCGTTCTATTCTAGCCCGCGAGACAAGGAATGTAATTAATTTTAGAAATAGGAAACTTCCGAGAAGTTTAAACGAGGGAATTTTACCATTAAGATGTTTCATAACATATGTTATTCATGTATGTACATACACATGTTGTAAAAATTTTTATTAAGTTTGCGAAACGTAAGATCGGTCAGTGTTTATTAATGGATTTGATAGTCGCTCTATTAACTTTCACAACCAATTCGCAGAATGAAAAATATTTACTTGTCATAAATGAAAACGGCATAATGTTGGAGACATTTCCAAAAAAAAAAAATAAGTAATATAATATTTCTACTCGCCAATAACTTAGCAAAGAAAATGAAGTATTGACTGTAATGAGCTATGAACGTGGAAATAAGAGGCAAGTATAAGACAATATACGGTACTGCGCAAAAGAAAGAAGCATCTTCTTGATTTTTACAAGAAACTATTATAAAAGGATAAATAATAATCTTACACAAGTTGAAATTTTTTTAATGTATAAAAACTAACACATATCGATATTTAAACATAAACAACTTATATTTTCAATATTTTGTATGACCACCTTTATTTTTTATGGTAACCTGCATTCTTCTTGGTAGGCTTTCCATTAATGAATTAATGAAATTTTCAGGAATATTGTACCACTCTGCCTGTAGTATGTTCCACAGTTCATTTTTGTACTTTGGCCCCCTTTCACATTTTTTCTGTCAGGATAATCCCACGCATTCTCAATAATATTTAAATCAGGACTTTGAGGTGGCCATATCATAGTCTGCAGTACCCCATTTGGTTCCTGCTGCGTTAAATAAGTTTTCACCAGGTTTGAGGTATACTTGGGATCATTATCTTGCTGTAGAATGAAATTATTGCAAATAAGTCGCTGCCCTGGTGGTATGACATGTTCTGTATTTCTCACCAGTTAATTTACCCTGTACTTTTACAATTTCACCCACACCTGCTGCCGAAATACAACCTCAAACTTGGATATTGCCTCCTCCACGCTTTATGGTAGTGTAGAAACATGGTTCCAATAACGATTCACCAGGGCGTCGTTCGTTCCAAATAATTGATATTTAGATTCGTCAGTTCATAGTACCTGTCGCCACAGTTTTTTCACGGCCATGCATCCCCTCAAGCCTGATTTACGCAAGTATCGCCTTCTTGTTAAAGCATGTACCGAAGTACCAGATGTTCGCGCAAGATCTTGAGCTAGTTCCGCGCTAACTTTGTTACGATTTCTTAAGGAACTAACTTTTAAAAACTGTGCATCAGCTTTATTGAGCTTTTTGAACGTCCACTCTTTGGTCTATCACTTACACTGCCGGTTTCAGTCATTCTTTTTATTGTTTGTTGCACGGCATACCGGGAACATTTCACTATCTTTGATATTTTCAATTGATAATAACCCTCTTGCTGTAAAACAATAATTTTATTTCTGTCTAGTAATGCTATTCCAGGCATTTTCTATCGACTAAAACAATTTACAGCTCACGATTTTTTCTTGAAATGAAAATTTCACTCGTAGACGCGTTTTTTAAGAATCTAAATAAATTCTGTTGTGGAACCGCTCTGTATTGTTTCTACCATTGAATTAAAAACAAAATCTTATAGATTAAATAACTCTCCCTTGAAATTTTATTGCAGAGCACTGTTGTGCAATAAAATTTATTGCTTTAATGCTTTTATCAGGAACTGAAATATGAATGAGTTATAAACTTGGAAATTTCCAGTGATTATATTTCTACCAATAAGTGAATCGCTCTTGGAAAAATATAATAAGTATAATAAATTAAATTAACCCAATAATTATTAGTAAAAACGTTTTAGTAAATTTCGGAAAATGTTGTTAGGTGCTTCTTTCTTTTGCTCAGTACTGTATATTCGTTGCGATGAGTATCCTACATATACTGTCACTGATGTCCAAATGTACATAATTATGTGAGAGACGATTTCGTAACAGTGTAAACATATCGGGAATATGTAATATGTACAATGTCAGTACATATTCCGTATCAACTCAGTGAACACCATTTACTAGGAGAATTAGAAAAGTTTTTTATTTATTAACGAAATAAAAACCCTATGACTTTTTTGATTATTTTATTTTTCAAAGTAACTTCAACCCACTTGCGTCGCTTGTACTGCAACGATTTTATTCCATTAGAAAAAAATGATTTCTGTTAGTCTTCAAAATAGGCACCAATCAAGGATTGGTTGGATTTTGGGTGCCTTGTAAACTTACATATTATTATGAAAGAGGACTTTTTTCTGATGCAAACCTCGATGTTTTTTATCAGCAGTTCTACATAATTTTGTTAACGTATTACCATGCGTAACTATTGTAATCCTTTTTAGCAGGCATTCGATAAGAACAAAAACCAAAAACGGGGCGTCATTGTCAATGGATTCCATTACCTCATTGAAACTGTTTTGGCCAAGATTATAAGCAGAGTGGGAGAGCAGAGAACAGCATATACATACGTATGGATAATGTATAATATGTGTGATAAAGAAACATTCACAAATACTATTATTATTATTTCACTCTAAAATATGAAGAAGTCTCGCCCACATTCACTACAATAATTTGTTAGTGAATAATTTTAAGAGAATTGTGTTCCTTTGCCAAAAATTTGATGATAATGCGACCCTTTTATTTCGCAAACTCTTTTTTTGGTTGTAAAACACTTCATAAAGCCCAAAATAATGAACAAATTGAAGTCAAATTTGATTCATAAGTAAAAAAATATGGTCTTCGTTTAACACTACTAAGCATCGCACAAATAATTGTTGGCGAGGTAGATTTTTTTTCTACTTCACTTGTATATTATAGTGTTATCCGAATATCATAACCCTATCGCTGTCATAGCATTATATTGTGGGAAAGAGTGACTGACAGATTTTAGCTCTTCTTTCGTCCTTTAATATTAATAAACGTTATGTTGATCGCTTCTCTGTTAAGTTGTTACAGCAAAAAAGTGTCTTTATTATAGGACACAAATTTTAAACACAAATAATAGGGTGTATGCTCGAAGTTTCCTAGAGAACTGTCAGATCACGGTACCGATTTTGCTTGGCCCATGCCATAGGTAATGTAATAATGTACTTTAGTGATTTTTGCCAGATTTTATTTTATTGATTTTTGCAAGATTGGGTTGTCCACTTCGACTCAAATGTATTAGGTCTACCAGAAAGTTCTGTCCGTTTTTAGAATAAAATAAAATAATAATTTTTTCATATCTTGAATCAACTTTATTGAATAATATAATTTCCATCATTATTTAGGGCTTCTTGCCAGGATGATGACAATTTGTATATCCCATTTTTAAAAAATACCTTATCCCTGGAGGCGAAAAATTGAACGAGTGCTTGAATTTTTGACAGAAACAAGTGATAATCGAGGGTGCTAGGTTCGGGCAGTATAGTGGATGCGACAGAATTTCACAGCCTAGCTCTGTGGCCTGGTATTGTCATGAAGCAGTATGATGTCCTTCCTATTGAACATCACCGGCCTCTGTTCTTGGAGTGCTCTTCTTAAAATATCGAATTGTTGGCAGTATCTCTCCGAATTTAGAATTTCAACTGTTGGTCCTCGAATATTTCAACATAAACACAACATTCTCTTACTCAGGCTCAACTTCGGTTTAGAGGTCAAGGGGGCAGGTTTTCCGGATTCACAATATGCCCTTCTCCTTATGATGTTTTCATAGGTTGCTTCGTGATTTTCAATTTCAGTCACTTGTAGAGAGGCGTGAGGTTCTAAGTGCCAATTTCTTAATGAGACTTATTACTAACAGTATCGACGCCTCATTCATTTTGTCGCAGGTAAATTTTCGTGTGCCTCGTGGGTCGAGTAGATCTAATGACACTTTTTCGGTCCCTAGAGCTAGAACAAATGTGTTGTACAAAGCTCCTCTGGCGCATATGACTAGGAATGACAATGCTCTGTTTGAGAATCCTTTCCGGTAGTCTCAGTTATGGTGAGTGATTCTTGTGCGGTCCTGATATATATATATATTATATTTTTTGATTTCTTTCTGTAATTGTTTAGAATTATAAAAGTAATAGATCTTTTTTTGCATTGTATTTACCTTGTTATTATTTGTATTTTTTCAATGTATTTTTATTTTATTTTTGTGCTGGAATTGGTTTTCGATTGTTGGACTAATAAAGATTATTATTATTAGGTGCGCAACTAAGTTCTCGCTGTTTTTTTTTTTTTGATAAAAATGCAACTTTAATGTGAAAAAAATGTCTACAAATGAATCATTCAAAATATTGCCCATCGTTAGCGACAACTTTCTCCCATCTTTCTGGCAGAGCTCGAATACCGTCACGGTAGAAGTGTTCGTCTTTCGAGGCTATCGACGAATTAAGCCATTTTGAGATGTCTTCATACGAGCGGAACTGCTGATTAGCCAGACCATGTGCCATCGAACGGAACAAGTAATAATCGGACGGCGCAATATCTGGGGAATATGGCGGGTGGGTAGGACCTCCCATTTGAGCGTTTCTAAGTAGGTTCTAAAGGGTTTGGCAACGTGAAGCCAAGCGTTGTCATGCTGTAGAATTACTTTTTCGTGCCTCTGCTCGTATTGTGGCCGCTTTTGGCGCAGTGCTCGGCTCAATCGCATCAATTGAGTTCGATACCGTTCCCCAGTGATGGTTTCGTTCGGTTTCAACAGCTCATAATAAATAACGCCGCCCTGGTCTCACCAAATACAGAGCAAAACCTTCGCAGCGTGAATATTCGGCCGAACCGGCGACGTGAAAGCATGACCGGGCAGTCCCCATGATTTTGTTCTCTTTGGGTTGCTGTAATGAATCCATTTTTCATCACCCGTACCGATGTGACGAAGAAAACCCTTCCTTTTTTGCCGCTGGAGCAGTTGTTCACAGGCGTAAAAACGACGCTCAACGTCTCTTGGCTTCAAATCATAAGGGACCCAAGTTTATTGTTTTTGAATCATTCCCAACGCATGCAATCGCTGGGAAATGACTTGGCGAGTAACTCCTAATGCTGAAGCAAGCTCTTTTTGCGTTTAGCACGGATCCTCATCGAGCAATGCCTCCAATTCAGCGTCTTCGATGGTTTTTGGTCTTCCTTCACGCGAACGGTCGTCAACATCGAAATCGCCGTCTTTGAAGCGACGGAACCAATCACGGCACGTTGTTTCACTTAGAGCAGCATCTCCGTAAACTTTTTGGAGTTCTCGATGCGCTTCAGCCGCTGTTTTCTTCGAATGAAAGAAGAAAAGCAACACTTCCCGCAAATGACGATTATTTGGCACAAAATCAGACATTTTCACACAACCAAAAGTATATGACGCAAAAACAAAATCACTAATGTGTCAAAGCGGTTTGTGTATCATATGTCTAAGCTTGGTTCATGACGTTTTGGTTATGTCACAATCGACCAGCACTTACTATTGGAGCCATCTCTTGAAAAACAACGAGAACTTAGTTGCGCACCTAATATTATTATAGGTAATCCACTTTTCATCCCCGCTTATCACCTGGTCCAAGAAGTGCTCGATTTTGTTCCGTGCAAGCAGAGATGTGCATATCATGCCTCGATTATTCAAATTCTTTTCACTTTACTCATGTGACGCCCATTTCGAATATTTCCATATCAATCCCCAATAGTTTGTTGAGCTGAATCAAGCCTTTCCGCGATCTCCAATGTTGTAAAAAAAGGATTTTGCTCTAACATGATCTTGACAGTATCATCCGCGATCAAAGATCGACCAAAGCGTGGCTTATCAGGAAGGTCGAAATCACCTATTTGAAATTTTCCGAACCATCGTCTGCATGTATCAGAAATTGTACCTTCACCAAACACTTTCGACAAATTTCTACACGCTTTCTGTAGCTTTTCTTCCTTGTTGGAAATCGTACAAAATAGGATATATAAATCGCCATCACGCTGGAAAGAAGTCATAAATAATGATGGAAATTATATTATTCAATAAAGTTTATTTAAAGTATAAAAAAATTATTATTTTGTTTTATTCTAAAAGCGGACAGAACTTTCCGGTAGACCTAATATTAAGACCCTATGTTGAAAGTGGTAAAAGAGGTGAAGTCTCATGTCTTAAAAGGATA
The DNA here is from genome assembly GCA_031893035.1 of Dermolepida albohirtum. Lineage (NCBI taxonomy): Eukaryota > Metazoa > Arthropoda > Insecta > Coleoptera > Scarabaeidae > Dermolepida > Dermolepida albohirtum. Next base: position 117,598 of record JAVIWB010000207.1, on the reverse strand, counting down.
TTTAAGAAAAGAAAATATTACAATCTCAAATATCACAAATTAACTTGAATGAATAAAAATATTCTATGTTAATACATCGTAATCAAATTTATCATTTAAATCGTCCCATCAATAATATTTATACCTCGAATCGTCTGACGTAAATATATTAACTTCCTAATCCTAATTTGTAGGCGTAAACTACTGCGACGGTATGATCCCGTGGACCATTCCATTAGGATAAAATACGCCCATGTTCCATCGTAAATATGATTGATGATGACCTCTTCATGATAAACAGTTACCAGTTATCAGTTCGCATTATGCTAGAGGGATTTTACGCGATATCCATTTGAAACGTGAACCCTAGGTACAGGTTCGAAGAGTCCCAACAAATTCACGCTACATTTATTTGCAATTAATGTGTTAGTCCTGTTCAAAATACGACGGCTGCTGTTCCCACGTGGGAAATTTGTAATGAGTTATATAAACATGTACACGCAACAATGACGGCATGATATGTTTCTGTTTACGCTGATGAAACAAATACCAATATATGTATGTATTATATCGATAGAAGGAATAAATTGTGCAAATACATCGAGCAAATATTTATAATAGTGTCAGTTAAAATACTAATATAATTTCAAAACGGATACAGTAATTTCACTTGTTTGTTTCGTACAAATATTCTACAACGAAACAAAAATAATCTGCAATAAAAATAATTTTCTGCTCGTTTTTTCTAAGGAATTACAGAATAGAATAAACAGAAATGTAGAAAATTATGTTATTGACTGAATTTTTATAGGATTTAGAGAAAAGTAGAGGGTTGTATATATGCATTTTCAGAAAATAATTTGATATATATGTATATACAGTCTGTCACAGAGAAAATCGAACTTTTTTGAAATAGTAATTCTTAGTGGCGCCATCTATTAAAAAAATATGCGTCGATAAGGTAGTTCTTTCACCAATGTTATGTCGAAATGTCATGACATTTGCATCATTAGAAGCAGAGAAATAAACGATTTAAAGACAGTCGTATGGAAATAAATGCCGACGAACATCCTGGTGCAAACATCTGTGGTTACGGAAAGTAACATCGAACTTGGGACTGAGAAAGATTTGTGCAACGTTTTGTATCACACAAGCTAACTGATGATCAAAAATTGCTCCGAATTCAACAATGTACGACTTGTGTTATGAAGCGTCTTTTGGCGCGTATTCGTCGTGTGCGCCCTCAATATCTTGTAAATGGTAGCATATGTTTGTTACGTGATAATGCACTATCTCATTGTTCGAAGCTTATCACTGACTTTCTAATTACAAATGATATTTTAACGATTATCCATTTACCGTGTTCACCGGATTTAGCCCCCTGCCATTTCTATCTATTTTTCAAACTACGATGAAAGAACAGCGCTATGCCGATATCGAAGTCATTAAGAAGGCGGCGTCAATGATCCTGAAGGACATCTCTAAAGATGAATTCATTCGACATGTTAATTGACCGTACAAAACATTGTATTGAAGCCAAAGGCGACTACTTTGAATAAAATACATGAATTTCACCAAAATAGTTAGCTTTTGCTTTTATTTTAAAGAAGTTCGGTTTTCTCTGCGAGAGACTGTGTATAAATAAAATACAGAGCATTTAATACTTCTTTTGAGTGTTGGAGAATTAAGTACCATTCTTGTTGATCTACTAGGAGTTCACACACAAAATGGAGCATTATCGGTAAACACTTCATCGTCCCAACCTAGATTGTATTTTTCTGTGTATATATACACATGCATCATAACCAAATTTTATGAAAGAATTTAATTGTTAGTGAAAATGTAGAGTCAACTGAAGAAATAAGTCAATGGTCTTTTGAACCTGGAATTGAATGCACTTAAAAGACAGGTTAACTAAATTGATGAACAGGTATTTCAAAAAACAAAAAGTTCCATTAGAATATAAAATATCTTATGTGGTATCATTATATAGGAAAGGAGATAGAGGAAACCCAAGTAGTTACAGAAACCTGAGCATAAACTGTACTTTAAGTAGACTTTATGTAAAGATCGTACAGAAAAAAATACGACACAATATTGAACATAAGGTTGGTAAAGATCAAAATGGCTTTATGTCGAGATGCTTATGCAAGGACAATTTTTCATTATTCATCAACTTTTGGAAAAGAAAATATTTAAGGGAGATGATGTTTATATTACCTTTATTAATTTACTTAAGGCATATGATAATGGGCTAATAGGGCTTTCACAAAGCAAGCTAGTCAATTATGGTGGCCTATACATTCTACAAAGGATCTAGAACAAGAGTGTAATTCGACACCACTACTTTTTAATATATATGTGGAGGTACAACTTAAGAATTAGAGAAGCCGTTGCACAGGGATGAGAATATCTATCAATGAAAAATATTTATGCGTACTTACAATTAGCTTCGCAGATAATCAGGCGATGTATGTCCAAGATGCATTTGATTTACAGTTTACAAGACTATACGATGCAAAATGAGATCTACAGATAAGTTTGAATAAGACGAAATATTTTGTAGTTAACTCCGATGCAAAATTTAAAGTTCTTCTAAATAATGACAAAGAATAAATTTAAATACCTTGGTATCAAGGTATTTAATAGATAGTAATAGAATAGTTTCAGTTAAACAGTATCTAGTACGCGACGTAATTAAATAAAAAAGCTATATACTTTATCATTTATTTTCATATTATATGACGTGTTAAACGCATTTTTGACTAATAAATATGTATCTATCTATTATACTATTATTGATGGAACATTAGTTTTATACCTTGCAATCCATACTTGTACAGGTTTCCAATCGATATACGAGGGAGCGTTTTTATATTCGCGGAATGAGCGAGTTGTAGAGGGGTGAGTAGGCGCATTGGGGGCGTGGCCTGTGCAGCGACTCATGATTAGTATAAATACGAAGTTTCATTGTTATTAGACAGTTAGTCTTTGAGCTATCGTCAACCAAGTAACATAATCAGGAGTGAAAAGTGAAATATGGAAAAAATCGAATATCGTGCCGTTATAAAGTTCCTTACCAGGCAAGGAAAATCAGTCGCGACCATAATGAATGAGATGTCATTGGTTTACGGCGACTTTTGTCCAGGAAAAGCCATGATGTACAAGTGGCATAGTTTATTTAAACAAGGAAGGGAATCCCTTGAAGACGACCCGAGGCCGGGCAGGAGCATTGAGGTGACCACGCCAGCACTTATCCAAAAAGTTGAACAAATTGTACTCGAAGATGCTCGACTAAAGAAGAAACAACTCGCAGAAATGGTTGGAGTATCCGATACAACAATTTTTAAAATCCTACACCATCATCTCGGCATGTCTAAGGTCAGCGCAAGATGGGTGCCGAGAATGCTCACGCCGCCGCAAAAACAACGCGTGCATTTTTGGAGCTCTGTAATGAAGACAAGGATGATGTATTGAGTGGAATTGTTACTGGAGACGAAACTTGGGTTCATCATTATGAACCTGAGTCCAAACAAGACTCCATGCAGTGGCATAAAAAGGGCACAGCACCTCCCAAGAAATTTAAAGTGTCACAAACAGCTGGGAAACTCATGGCAACGGTATTTTGGGACTCGGAAGGAATATTGTTGATTGATTATAAAGATAAAGGTGTTTCTATAACCGGAGAATATTAGAGCGACTAAAAGAAGCTATTAAAGAGAAAAGACGGGGAAAATTGACAAAAGGTGTTCTGCTTTTGCACGACAACGCGCCCGTCCACAAGAGCCGCGTTGCGTTAGCTGCCCTGCATAAGGTGAGCTTCGAAATTGTGAATCACCCACCCTACAGCTCAGACCTGGCCCCGAGTGATTATTACCTGTTTCCGAAAATGAAAAAAGAGCTGCGGGGTAAAAAATTTACTGCCGATGATGAAGTCAAGGTGGCAGTTTCGGCGTATTTTGCAGATAAAGAGAAATCATTTTTTTGATGTTTCAACGGCAATTAATTGAAAGATGTGAAAAATGTATCCGTCTTGCAGGTGAATATATTGAAAAAGAAAAATAATTTGGTTTTTTACTTCCACCCCTTGTCCCCCATTCCGCGAATATAAAAACGCTCCCTCGTACATATAGTACGTATAAAAATACTTTGCGGCTGATTTGTACATTTTGACATTTTTTGTATAATTACAAAGAAATCTCGCCCACGTTTTCTTAGTATTTTTAGAACTCATTTCATATGTGGTCTTGTCACTATGGACTCGCGAAAGAAATATCATTACGAAGTAAAGAGAAAATGCGGGATTATGTAACGTATTTGGTTTCCCCAGAAGAGACATGGAAATTCAATTTACAGGGGTCACGCTCTTATATTAGCTACTGTAGTTTGTAACAAACTTTGCATTTTAATTTAATTTTATTTTCTATTACAAAGATGTTTTTTTTGAAAATTAAGTACTAATGGTTTAAAATATATTCATCATAGGGGTTTAAGCACAATCTCTGTCTCTGTCCAAATGTGGTAGAAGAGATAAAATTGCTTGTTGAGATATGTACATCTTTATTGTAAAAAAGAGTTTACTTTCATTTTCCTATGCGCCAATATGTAACATTATCTAGAAAATCAAAAGTTCCCATACATATTTTAGATATAAAACATGACATTATACTAGATTGCTTCTCATGTTTCAGAGAACATTTGTACTCAAAATAGATCAAAATTTAAAACCCTCGGTACTAAAAGATGCCAATATGTCAGTTAAAGGAAAGGTGACGGAATTGATACCATATATACAATTTTTTTTATACATAAATGCCCCAGAACCATCACGTTCTTTAAAAATGCGAAAGATTTTTCTACTAAGACTAGTACTGCCAAAACCTTATTCATTAATCTTGATGATCGCGGTCTATATAGTCCTTTTGAAGTGAAATAACCATATCTTAATGTGTTCTAATTGTTAAAATCAATAATGGAAGTAATTCTTGGAGAGATTCAAAATCGTCTCTAAAATTTTAACACCCAAATCTGTGGGTGGTTAACCTTCTAGGTCTTTTTATATCATACTTGAAGGTATTGAATGAAGTTGCGTGTGGTTATTACAGGACTACCCTAAGGATAAGGTGCACCCGTTACGTTACTGGTTGAAAATTCTAATCACGTGTGGGTAAGTGCAATGAAGATGAAGCTTCCATTTTCCAATTAGCTCAGATCGTTTTCTGAGGATGTGATCTTGACGCGTAATCTCTTTAAAATTATTAGCGGATCATGTGCACATACATCTCTTTGTAATCAAAAAAATGTTAGGACAATAGTTTTAGCAGTAGATTTTTGCACTCCTTTTTTGCTATTGGTTCTTCTTCATGCTGCCGCTTTTTCTTTTTCTATCCAATGTGGACTTACTGCTTTATCTCTGGATTATAACCAATATATGTATATGTTTAAGTGACAATGCGCCAGTATAAATAAACAGACATATTGTCATTATAGCTTATAGATTCTTATGTATTTCCCACTCAGATGTCTATGGTTGGGAACGGTGAACACGAACCTCACTAATAAAGAATTATAAAATAATAAAGAAGATTCCAGCGAATTCGCACCATCTTTGCGTTAGGACACGTAGCTATTGAATCATTCATTTTTTTTTCATTCATTTTTTGCAATTCATCGAGCAAGACCGTAATAAATTAAGTCATAGTCTTTGTTGAAAGAGCCTCGTATGTAAACTTTTAACTAATTTTAGGTAATATAATGCAATATATTCGTTTAGATTTGCAGTTCGTTATCTGATGAAAGAAACATTTAACAAGAATTGGTATAGCATAATACAATAAATAATAATATTATAATATAGAATAATAAGTATCAATGAAATTGTTTTTGTTCAGTGTTTCAGCCATTCTCGGAAACAAAAAAGTATATTTCAAAAACATTGATTTCAAAGTAATTAAAGCTTTATTGTGTTTTTAAAAAGTCCTAATTGAAATATGTATCCCTACATTTAGAACTGTAGGTGTTAATAAATTAAGCACGTACACAAGTGATTTTCCTTCACCTCGCAATATAGAGGGGCAACAAGAAATTAAGTAAAGAACAAAAATAACTTTTATCCGCTATTGTATGAAATTTGAATTTTAAATTAGCAATTGTTATGTATATTCAGTAACTAGTGTTTGAAATAAGTTTAAAAAATGAACCATTTGAAATATTTTCAACATGAAACGAGAGCATTTTACTAAAACGTTTCACATACATTGAACATGAATTTCTTAAATATAAACATTTCTCTGCACGCACTCCAAAAAATTTTAACATTTCTTGTATATGAAAGGGTATTTTTACGGCGAACAAAATATACATATTTGTTGATAGCTGGGTAGAAGAAGTGTTTATTAGTTTTACCGCAGTGCAATATAAACAATATAGACAATAACAAATAAGTTATTAATTTATTTTACTCCGCAAACAAATCAGAGCATTAATAACGGTCGCGATTATGGAAGCTAATACTATCGATATATATATATTTTCATTATTGGCAAAGTATGTTGAAGCAGATGGCAATTACTTTAGTTAAAAAAATATTTTTCTAGTTTCAGATTCGTCTGTTCTCACATTTGTTTTTTATTTTACAAAACTTGGTGAGTGTTGTTTTATGCTCCCAATTAAGTCGCTTGATTATATTTTAGTACATTGCAAAAGGTTATTCGAAATTTCCTTTTTTAAAGCAGATATGTAGAAAGCAACTGTGTGGTGTTGTGGGGTAAAATCGTTTTCAGTTCTGGAAATACAGATTTTTTTTATTTACGCCCTTTTTCATTATTGGCAAAGTATGTTGGAGCAGATGGCAATTACTTTCGTTAAGAAAATATTTTTCTAGTTTCAGTTTCGTCTGTTCTTACATTTGTTTTTTATTTTACAAAACTTGGTGAGTGTTGTTTTATGCTCCCAATTAAGTCGCTTGATTATATTTTAGTACATTGCAAAAGGTTATTCAAAATTTCCTTTTTTAAAGCAGATATGTAGAAACCAACTGTGTGGTGTCGTGGGGTAAAATCGTTTTCAGTTCTGGAAATACAGATTTTTTATATTTACGCCTTTTTTCATTATTGGCAATGTATGTTGAAGCAGATGGCAATTACTTTCGTTAAGAAAATATTTTTCTAGTTTCAGATTCGTCTGTTCTTACATTTGTTTTTTATTTTCCAAAACGTGGTGAGTGTTGTTTTATGCTCCTAATTAAGTCGCTTGATTATATTTTAGTACATTGCAAAAGGTTATTCGAAATTTCCTTTTTTAAAGCAGATATGTAGAAAGCAACTGTGTGGTGTCGTGGGGTAAAATCGTTTTCAGTTCTGGAAATACAGATTTTTTATATTTACGCCTTTTTTCATTATTGGCAATGTATGTTGAAGCAGATGGCAATTACTTTCGTTAAGAAAATATTTTTCTAGTTTCAGTTTCGTCTGTTCTTACATTTGTTTTTTATTTTACAAAACTTGGTGAGTGTTGTTTTATGCTCCTAATTAAGTCGCTTGATTATATTTTAGTACATTGCAAAAGGTTATTCGAAATTTCCTTTTTTAAAGCAGATATGTAGAAAGCAACTGTGTGGTGTTGTGGGGTAAAATCGTTTTCAGAAAGCAACTGTGTGGTGTCGTGGGGTAAAATCGTTTTCAGTTCAGGAAATACAGATTTTTTTTATTTACGCCCTTTTTCATTATTGGCAAAGTATGTTGGAGCAGATGGCAATTACTTTCGTTAAGAAAATATTTTTCTAGTTTCAGATTCGTTGTTCTTACATTTTTTTTTATTTTTCAAAACTTGGTGACTGTTGTTTTATGCTCCTAATTAAGTCGCTTGATTATATTTTAGTACATTGCAAAAGGTTATTCGAAATTTCCTTTTTTAAAGCAGATATGTAGAAAGCAACTGTGTGGTGTTGTGGGGTAAAATCGTTTTCAGTTCTGGAAATACAGATTTTTTATATTTACGCCCTTTTTCATTATTGGCAAAGTATGTTGGAGCAGATGGCAATTACTTTCGTTAAGAAAATATTTTTCTAGTTTCAGTTTCGTCTGTTCTTACATTTGTTTTTTATTTTACAAAACGTGGTGAGTGTTGTTTTATGCTCCTAATTAAGTCGCTTGATTATATTTTAGTACATTGCAAAAGGTTATTCGAAATTTCCTTTTTTAAAGCAGATATGTAGAAAGCAACTGTGTGGTGTCGTGGGGTAAAATCGTTTTCAGTTCTGGAAATACAGATTTTTTATATTTACGCCTTTTTTCATTATTGGCAATGTATGTTGAAGCAGATGGCAATTACTTTCGTTAAGAAAATATTTTTCTAGTTTCAGTTTCGTCTGTTCTTACATTTGTTTTTTATTTTCCAAAACGTGGTGAGTGTTGTTTTATGCTCCTAATTAAGTCGCTTGATTATATTTTAGTACATTGCAAAAGGTTATTCGAAATTTCCTTTTTTAAAGCAGATATGTAGAAAGCAACTGTGTGGTGTCGTGGGGTAAAATCGTTTTCAGTTCAGATGGCAATTACTTTCGTTAAGAAAATATTTTTCTAGTTTCAGTTTCGTCTGTTCTTACATTTGTTTTTTATTTTCCATGATGTTTTATGCTCCTAATTAAGTCGCTTGATTATATTTTATTACATTGAAAAAGGTTATTCGAAATTTCCTTTTTTAAATACAGATTTTTTATATTTACGCCTTTTTTCATTATTGGCAATGTATGTTGAAGCAGATGGCAATTACTTTCGTTAAGAAAATATTTTTCTAGTTTCAGTTTCGTCTGTTCTTACATTTGTTTTTTATTTTCCAAAACGTGGTGAGTGTTGTTTTATGCTCCTAATTAAGTCGCTTGATTATATTTTAGTACATTGCAAAAGGTTATTCGAAATTTCCTTTTTTAAAGCAGATATGTAGAAAGCAACTGTGTGGTGTCGTGGGGTAAAATCGTTTTCAGTTCTGTAAAAACAGATTTTTTATATTTACGCCCTTTTTCATTATTGGCAAAGTATGTTGGAGCAGATGGCAATTACTTTCGTTAAGAAAATATTTTTCTAGTTTCAGTTTCGTCTGTTCTTACATTTGTTTTTTATTTTCCAAAACGTGGTGAGTGTTGTTTTATGCTCCTAATTAAGTCGCTTGATTATATTTTAGTACATTGCAAAAGGTTATTCGAAATTTCCTTTTTTAAAGCAGATATGTAGAAAGCAACTGTGTGGTGTCGTGGGGTAAAATCGTTTTCAGTTCTGGAAATACAGATTTTTTATATTTACGCCTTTTTTCATTATTGGCAATGTATGTTGAAGCAGATGGCAATTACTTTCGTTAAGAAAATATTTTTCTAGTTTCAGTTTCGTCTGTTCTTACATTTGTTTTTTATTTTCCAAAACGTGGTGAGTGTTGTTTTATGCTCCTAATTAAGTCGCTTGATTATATTTTAGTACATTGCAAAAGGTTATTCGAAATTTCCTTTTTTAAAGCAGATATGTAGAAAGCAACTGTGTGGTGTCGTGGGGTAAAATCGTTTTCAGTTCTGGAAATACAGATTTTTTATATTTACGCCTTTTTTCATTATTGGCAAAGTATGTTGGAGCAGATGGCAATTACTTTCGTTAAGAAAATATTTTTCTAGTTTCAGTTTCGTCTGTTCTTACATTTGTTTTTTATTTTACAAAACTTGGTGAGTGTTGTTTTATGCTCCTAATTAAGTCGCTTGATTATATTTTAGTACATTGCAAAAGGTTATTCGAAATTTCCTTTTTTAAAGCAGATATGTAGAAAGCAACTGTGTGGTGTCGTGGGGTAAAATCGTTTTCAGTTCTGGAAATACAGATTTTTTATATTTACGCCTTTTTTCATTATTGGCAATGTATGTTGAAGCAGATGGCAATTACTTTCGTTAAGAAAATATTTTTCTAGTTTCAGTTTCGTCTGTTCTTACATTTGTTTTTTATTTTACAAAACTTGGTGAGTGTTGTTTTATGCTCCCAATTAAGTCGCTTGATTATATTTTAGTACATTGCAAAAGGTTATTCGAAATTTCCTTTTTTAAAGCAGATATGTAGAAAGCAACTGTGTGGTGTCGTGGGGTAAAATCGTTTTTAGTTCAGGAAATACAGATTTTTTTTATTTACGCCCTTTTTCATTATTGGCAAAGTATGTTGGAGCAGATGGCAATTACTTTCGTTAAGAAAATATTTTTCTAGTTTCAGATTCGCCTATTCTTACATCTTCTTTTTATTTTTCAAAACTTGGTGACTGTTGTTTTATGCTCCTAATTAAGTCGCTTGATTATATTTTAGTACATTGCAAAAGGTTATTCGAAATTTCCTTTTTTAAAGCAGATATGTAGAAAGCAACTGTGTGGTGTCGTGGGGTAAAATCGTTTTCAGTTCAGGAAATACAGATTTTTTTTATTTACGCCCTTTTTCATTATTGGCAAAGTATGTTGGAGCAGATGGCAATTACTTTCGTTAAGAAAATATTTTTCTAGTTTCAGATTCGCCTATTCTTACATCTTCTTTTTATTTTTCAAAACTTGGTGAATGTTGTTTTATGCTCCTATTTAAGTCGCTTGATTATATTTTAGTACATTGCAAAAGGTTATTCGAAATTTCCTTTTTTAAAGCAGATATGTAGAAACCAACTGTGTGGTGTCGTGGGGTAAAATCGTTTTCAGTTCAGGAAATACAGATTTTTTTTATTTACGCCCTTTTTCATTATTGGCAAAGTATGTTGGAGCAGATGGCAATTACTTTCGTTAAGAAAATATTTTTCTAGTTTCAGATTCGCCTATTCTTACATCTTCTTTTTATTTTTCAAAACTTGGTGAATGTTGTTTTATGCTCCTATTTAAGTCGCTTGATTATATTTTAGTACATTGCAAAAGGTTATTCGAAATTTCCTTTTTTAAAGCAGATATGTAGAAAGCAACTGTGTGGTGTCGTGGGGTAAAATCGTTTTCAGTTCAGGAAATACAGATTTTTTTTATTTACGCCCTTTTTCATTATTGGCAAAGTATGTTGGAGCAGATGGCAATTACTTTCGTTAAGAAAATATTTTTCTAGTTTCAGATTCGCCTATTCTTACATCTTCTTTTTATTTTTCAAAACTTGGTGAATGTTGTTTTATGCTCCTATTTAAGTCGCTTGATTATATTTTAGTACATTGCAAAAGGTTATTCGAAATTTCCTTTTTTAAAGCAGATATGTAGAAACCAACTGTGTGGTGTCGTGGGGTAAAATCGTTTTCAGTTCAGGAAATACAGATTTTTTTTATTTACGCCCTTTTTCATTATTGGCAAAGTATGTTGCAGCAGATGGCAATTACTTTCGTTAAGAAAATATTTATCTAGTTTCAGATTCGTCTGTTCTTACATTTGTTTTTTATTTTCCAAAACGTGGTGAGTGTTGTTTTATGCTCCTAATTAAGTCGCTTGATTATATTTTAGTACATTGCAAAAGGTTATTCGAAATTTCCTTTTTTAAAGCAGATATGTAGAAAGCAACTGTGTGGTGTCGTGGGCTAAAATCGTTTTCAGTTCAGGAAATACAGATTTTTTTTTATTTACGCCCTTTTTCATTATTGGCAAAGTATGTTGGAGCAGATGGCAATTACTTTCGTTAACAAAATATTTTTCTAGTTTCAGATTCGCCTATTCTTACATCTTCTTTTTATTTTTCAAAACTTGGTGAATGTTGTTTTATGCTCCTATTTAAGTCGCTTGATTATATTTTAGTACATTGCAAAAGGTTATTCAAAATTTCCTTTTTTAAAGCAGATATGTAGAAACCAACTGTGTGGTGTCGTGGGGTAAAATCGTTTTCAGTTCAGGAAATACAGATTTTTTTTATTTACGCCCTTTTTCATTATTGGCAAAGTATGTTGCAGCAGATGGCAATTACTTTCGTTAACAAAATATTTTTCTAGTTTCAGATTCGCCTATTCTCACATCTTCTTTTTATTTTTCAAAACTTGGTGAATGTTGTTTTATGCTCCTATTTAAGTCGCTTGATTATATTTTAGTACATTGCAAAAGGTTGTCCAAAATTTCCTTTTTTAAAGCAGGAATTCTGTAACCACAAAAATTTTCAAACGAGAACTGCGCGAAAAGGGTTAAAAAAATTAGAAAAATAAAAGCAGCAGACGAAAATGATTTTGGTACACTTTTCGTGATTAACATAATATTATACAAACATTCCAGTACTATTAGCCGAAGGTATGCGAGAGTTTAGAGTTGAAATATGCAGAAAACCACTGTGTAGTGTTGTGAGTTAAAATCGTCTTCAGTTATAGAAATAGAGATTTTTGATATTTATGCCATTTTTCATTATTGGTAGAAATGTGTTAGACGAAAATTATTTTCTATTTTCTTCTGGGCTTCCGGGCTGGAACCGCGTCACTGGTATAACTGCCGACGTTTCGTATCCACTCGTATGGGACATCTTCAGGGCTCAACTACTACTACTGTTTGTTGCACCGAAACTTTTTTCTCAGTTTCATTAAGACAAAAAACAGCAGTAGTTGAGCCCTGAAGGTGTCCCATACGAGTGGGTACAATACGTCGGCAATTATACTAGTGACGTGGTTCCAGCCCGGAAGACCAGAGGAAGAAAGTAAGAACCACGACCGCGGAAGTCTACGTACCAGAAAATTATTTTATTTAATAATTTTTTTATAGCTTCAGATTAGTCCTTTGATACTTTTTTTATTGTAAAAAACTTGGTGAGTATTATTTTCTTCTTCTATGTAAGTCTCCCTTGACTATATTTTAGTACGTTCTGAAAGCTTACTCAAAATTTCTTTCCTTAAAGCAAGAATTCTGTGATCACAAAAATTTTCAAACGTGTAATTCTCACGATTGAAAATTTTTGTGATCACAGAATTTGAAAGGGTTAAAGAATAGCTAGAAAAATAAAAGCAGCAGACGAAAATGATCTTTTACGCTTTACGTTATTAACATATCATAAAAAGTTTCCAATACTATTGGCTGAAGGTCTGCGACAGTTTACAATTGTTCAGATATGCAGCAGTAATTATATGGTGTTGTGGGGTAAAATCGTCTTCAGCTTTAGAAATAAAGATTCTGATATTTATGCCCTTTTTCGTTTTTTATTTTGCAAAACTTGGTTAGCATTATTTTCTTCGTCTATTTAAGTTCTTTGATTATAAGGGGTCTTCCAATAGGGACTTCCGAACTTTGACAGTTGATAGTGGTTATATTGTTGAAGATACATCTATCGAATTCACTGTTACTTATTCAGTCAGTTTCGCAAAATCACCATGGACGGATATAACGTTCAACAGCACGTGCGAATGATAAAATTGTTTTATCAAAATTGGTTTTCTGTTCGCTTGGTCCATTTTACGGTTGCCATAATCGTCCTACCGAGAGGACTATGCGCAGTGTGGTGGATAAATTTGAGTCCACTGGTTCAGTAAACAATGAACCAACGAAACGCAAGATCTCCGAAAAAATCGCCGCTGTCCGTGAAAGTCTGCAGGAAAATGCAGTGCAGTCGATTTCACATCGCTCACAAGAACTAGGCCTTTCTTTTGGCCTGAATTGGATGATATGGACACAAACGACATGTGGTTTTAACAGGACGGCACGACGTGCCCACAGCTTATGTCACATTGGACATTCTGCACGAGCGACTTGAGGGCATGGTCATCTCACGTGGAGGTGATGTGAACTGGACACCAAGATCGTGGAATTTGACCCCGTTAAATGTTTTCTTGTGGAGTTTTCTTAAGTCTCAGGTCTATGCGAATAAGCCACAAACCACAGCGGCCTTCAAAGACAACATAATCCATGCCATCGGTCAAGTTCAGAGTGATTTATGCGTCAGGGTCATGGAAAATTGAACATTTCGGATGCGCGCCACCCAGCGAAGCCGCGGCGGACATTTGCACGATGTTATATTCCATACATAATGGCGTCAATAGGCCTTTCAAACGAATAAAAAATTTACAGATAGGAAGCGCTTAATGGAATACCCGTTATTTTAGTACATTGTTAAAGGTTACTCAAAATATCTTCTTTTTGATGCAGGAATTCTGTGATTACAAAAATTTCATACGTGAAAATTGTAAAAAAAAAGGGTGGAAGAATATCTAGAAAAATAAAAGCGGCAGACGAAAATCATTCTTTACGTTTTTCGTGATTAACATATACAAAGTTTCCAGTACTATTAACTGAAGGTTTGGGATAGTTCACAATTATTGAGGTATGCATATTGTATATTAACACAAGAATCCAGATCTAAATTATGAAACGCATTTATAACTACCTAAAAAGTAATATAGAAGAATACAATCCATACGAATTGTCTATACTGTTTCTTAATTACGCGGACCACTTTTGAATCTATACGATAAAACCAGCTATTTTTGGTCCTGTACAAAATATATTCACACAGCAACATTATTAGACTATTGTTTTTATGTCAACACCTTTACAGATTAAAGTATTCGTTGTATTCTCTGTTGACTTGCGTTCGTTTGTTTAGTTTTCATCAAAGTTCTTTGGAAATAATAGAACTCATTTCAGTTTCTGTTAAAGAAGCATAATAATGGATGCTTCGTCCGAACCAAGTACAAGCAGTACCATGTCCATTTCTCGGCCAAAAAAGTAGCCATTTAGGCCATTTATTGCTAGCATCTTCCATCATAATATCAAAAATTTTAAATTAACCACTTCATTGTGTATCGGAAAACATTTTATGGTATGTATGTATGTGCCTGTTCAAAGTGGTCCACATAATTAATAAATAGTATAGGTATAAGAAGTCCATCAACTCTGGCATCTCAAGTCTCATTTATGCTAGTAAGGTTTGTCACCGCAACAATGTTTGTAAATTTTGCAATTTTATTTCGAAAATCGTTCTGTCGTCTAAATGTAAAGATAGCTTCGTGCATCTTATTGTCGACATAATGTTCCATCTCGGCAGATTATTGAGCGAGCCATGGATATATTTCGATCCTCATACACGCTAGTGGATAAATCTCTTACGTACAAACTATGAACAGTGCGGACGGAAGAGAATATCGCTTTTGTTAAGCCTAATATTAAGACAGAAATGAGTCGATTCAGCAACATAAACATTTACGCTTGTGTCTGAATGACCATCGTTGGCATTGTACGTTTGCCAAATGCGCCGGAAACCAGCTCGCTGTTGATGCCGGTTTCCACCGCGAAAATTTTGTTCTGGAACTAAACTAATTTTTGGTTTAATGGGTACGTCAACAAACAAAATTAAATTGAAGTGAAGAGAATGCACAGGAAATTCTTAAGACGCGAAATAAACTGGAAAGCTCTGATTTGGCAAACATAACAAGCGTGTCATGATGCACAAGTGGTCACCAAAAAAGACCATTTTTGAAACAAGATTTTGGAAATACGGTCCAAATTCGACCACTTTTGGCCAAAGGGATATGAATATCTCGGGAACGAAAAGAAATAGAGTTCTACTTTAGACGACCATAGCCTGTAGACAACATTTTTGGCTAAAAGGATGCAAATACCTCGAAAACGAAAAGAGGCAAAGAGTTACGGTTTGGACGAGAGTAATTTACGTATCATGATGCATAAGTGGACACCAAAAAAACGACCACATTTGGAAGCAGTTTTCGGTGATTTGGTCCAAATTCGACCATGTTTGGCCAAAAAAATGGGCACATCTTGGAAAAAGAGAGTTCCAGCTTGTACGAGTGTAACATAAGTCGACACGAAAAACGACCACTTTTGAAAACAAATTTCGGAAATACCAAGGCGCTTTAATTGTAATAGTAAGACTAATGTGTTGCATCAGTCTCATGTGTGATGGGAACGAATTTTTCTCAGATCTTTTTCAGTTACTTTTCTTGTTAACAATTTTATTTTTATTAATTAGTGGCCTAACCTTCTACTTATTTTATACAGTAATTTATTTATCTTTTAATTGCAGTTAGTTAGCAATATAGGTATATATTTGTGTATTGTAATTGGGGCATCCTGCTGGGTATTAAAGATTATTATATTATTAATATAAGGGAAAAAGTAGACGACCTTTTCACTAAATACAGTAGTACACATTTTAAGAGGCTACACAAGGTTACATAAGGCATTCATATTTTTTAACGAAATTAAAATTGCGAATTCCGTTTTGTATTCATCGATGGTACTTAATATAAGAATGTGAAGTACATTTATTCACCAAGGCTTTCTTTATTATATTTTAATTATTTTAATCTACTAAATTAATCACTCATAAACAAGACCAGATCTTGATATGGGTAACAAATATTTGCAAAACGCAAATTTAATCAATAACTCTGTCAGATCAGATCTCATAATCAATACTTAAGTAAAAAGCAATTTAATTAAGAGACTTGGTAACGTTTTCCTTTCTATATTACAAATATATTAGTAATAAAGGTGGTCAATTTCAACTTTTAAGAAGTTGCAACCACGAAATTTATAGTCTCTACACTACGAAGAGACGTCAGAAGATATATTACATAATTTTAAATGAATCATTTAAAAACCAACGTAGAAAGGTAATTTTTTATTATATACAGTATTAAAAGTTAACTTATGTAAATTGTTTGGGAAATATTTAAAACTTGACGATTAAGAAATAAGGCCAATTTAATTTATTAAGATAAAATAATCAATAAGCTTTCGCATAGGTGATGCTAGTATCGTTATTATTTGTTCATAACCATATAATTTAAAATTATCAATTGGCGACGCTAAAAATATAAAGTCACTCTATTGGATACTAATTTTAGTTCTTGTTCAAGAAAAACTTGTTTCTTGCTTGTTTACCAATTGAAAATATTGAGATTCTGTCAATTGGTTGGTTGATGATAAATTTTGGTAGAACAAAAATTAAAAATTTTTTAAGAATTCGATGTATTGTGGAATGTGCTTTATTATATTAGACTTAAAAAGCTATTTGGCGTTCAAGTACAGTCAAATAAGTAATCGAAGTACACAAGCTTCCAAGTACTTAAAAGGTCTACACAACAGGAATGGTAATGAAAATCTGGGATGTGGTGTTAAAAAGCTGGCTATTGATGAATAGTACAAATGTTTCGAAAGAATGGGTACGAAATATTGGATAGCGCTAGTGTCAAAAATTAACTGTACTATGAATGCTGCTAATACTGTTTCCTCTTCTTTAGAGATTATTCGATTATGACAGTCTTCGAAGCATCGCAGGCTTAATTTGGTTATTGTACATTCCTCCAATATTATCTACTATACTCAATCCACTATTACCGCTCCCTGTTCTAATCTGTACAGATTTAGGGTAGGGCAATTGCTGTGTGTTATTGGGTTTACTTTAGGTTGCTCATAAATAACTCGTCTTTTGTGATCCATTCTTGCAAAATATTGTTGACGGTTTTTGGAGCTCCATTGCATAATATGCTTTGAAAATCTCCGTTATTCCATATCCACTTTAAAAATTGTCTTACAAGCGTGCGACCTTTTGTTACTTTGAATTGGTATATTTGGAACTAAAGCTGTTCTAAGGTTTGGCTCGTCAATAAAGGCTCTGTTATGTTCATGCTTGGATATGTTCGCAAAATAATTTATATGTCGAATTTTGGTTCATTTACTTATTTGTTACCAGATAGGCACTCCAGTTGCCGGTTTTCTACCAATATATAGTGAAACTAAACCTTCTTTTGCAAGTTCATCATCTTGTTCGTTTCCTGTGCTTTGCCACATTTCTATTATTACTTATCATGTTCTATCAAAACCTACCATTCCATTTAAGAAATATGTTTTCTTTTATTTTATTTTAGGCCCATATCCTATTTAATCCTTCGAATGGCTTCAAATATTTTCATATTTTTGACAAGTGTTCTGCAAGTTTTCTTCTCCCGGATAAATTATACCTTGACTAAACAGGAATCATCAGCGCGAAAATATATGGTCTAAAGATAATTTTAAATGAAATGTACTGACCGTTTCACTGATTTTGCAGAAAAATAAAAATAAATTTTCAAGTGTACAAGCAATCTTTCATTATTAAAACAACTAATAAATATCCCATCATCGTATCGACTAACATAATATACCACACGTATTACATGAAATATGCTTTATATATATTTTCGCTATAGCCTGGCAGGAATTGTGTTATAACGTGACTTAAAACCCGTTGAAAGAGAAACTCCGAAGTTCCATATATCATTGTAGAATCTGCTAAAACATCATGTGCTACTATATCTTAAAGTTAAACACGGTCGAGAAATTTTTTCGAACGTTTAAAATTTGTGTGCGTGTCCTAATCAGAAAAAACGGCCATTGTTTAGTAGGGTAAAATATAGACCTAATTCCAAAAAAAGAACTGCAGAAAACATGCATTAATCATACACATATACATCATATATTTTCATATCAGGATCCAACCCGAACGAAAGATAAGTGGCGTTATATATCATTTGACGCACCATAACGAATGACTATTTGTTTCAAGGGGACCTGGGAAATTTCAAATTATAAATCCATACAGTTTGATTTTTATCTCATACAGTTTCATTTAATTTTTTGCTTCTCTATAAATAGTAGTTGTTAGATAGAGAACAATAACAAAATAAGGAGAAAGTTTTTCTGATATCCAGACCTATTGAAATTATATTGAAAAGACATCAAAAAATGTCCAAAAATATTTTATTTCGACTATTCGATAAAAGTCACTTTTATATTAATAAGAGGGGATATTACGTGGGATGTCTCTTAAGTTATGCATAGTGGGACATAGAGGATGGCACTAATCGAATGTACTAAAAATTAACCTGCACCTTTAGTTAACCTAAATCCAAAGTTACAGTGCGATACGTGTAGTTTTGAAGCTACAATGAACTGTCAAAGTTGACACGTTAGTTGAAAAATGGAATTAAATCGAAAACATTTTCGCGGAATAATTTTTTAAAATTTTCAAAGACAATGCAAATTACTCGAAATGGCCGCCATTTGCCTTAATACAACGCCGAAGTCTGCAGGGCCACTCATCAATCGCTGTACGGACGATATCCATGGGAAAATTGTCGACTGCTTCTGTTAACGCTTGCTTC
This sequence comes from Dermolepida albohirtum, assembly GCA_031893035.1. Taxonomy (NCBI): domain Eukaryota; kingdom Metazoa; phylum Arthropoda; class Insecta; order Coleoptera; family Scarabaeidae; genus Dermolepida; species Dermolepida albohirtum. The sequence goes on along the minus strand of JAVIWB010000207.1, from coordinate 98,521 downwards.
AATGATTCCAGGTTGCGATGGGGTCTTCTACAGACCATGCCGTCTAATATTGGTCACAGTCTGTAGTCGAGCGGATTTACATAAGTCTGGGCTTGCTGACGGCCAATAGTCAGTACTAATAAACTCAGGTACATGATTTTCAAGCTATTGCTGAGTTGTTTTGGCCTTGTGAGCGGGCGCAGAGTCTTGTTGGAATATCCATGGTTGGTTTTGGAACATGGTGTAGTTCAGGGGCTCCACTACATTGCTTAAAATGTCTCGTTGATAGTTTTTGGCCGCTGTTTTAACACCTTTTTCACAAAAATGCAAGGACGTAACACCGTCATAGGATACTCCCCACCAAACCATCACTGAAGCAGGAAAATGACCTCGCTGAATCCTTGGCACCACTTCACTGGCTTCCTTGGAGGATCGTGCATACACCCTATCATTCTGCTTGTTAAAAGTTTCTTCCACGGTAAAAATTTTTTTATAAGAAAACAGAATTTTTCTGTAACGCTCTTTGCCGTACAACGATATCAGGTGTCTGCATTTTTTCTTCCTATTCTTTTTTAATTCAACGTTAAGGCGCTGTCCTGTTTGTCGTTTGAAAGCTCTAAGTCCTAGGTCTTGTTTAATGATACGGCTCATGGTTCTCAGAGCAATACCCAATTCACGAGCCATGATTTTCTGTTTGCGGACAGGATGTCGATTGATGCGGGACCTCACAGCATTGATGGCCTGTGGTGTACGAACTATGCGAGGCCTGCCAGATCTTTTATGGTCGATTACATTTCCACTATCAATGAATAACTTAACAGTACGATACACAAACACACGCGTAATATTTAACGGTTTCAATAAATCAAAAATACGGGCTCTTTCTATTCCACACTTATGAAGTGCAATAACCGCAATACGGCTCTCTTTATCCGACCATTCCATAATGACGACTCACGCTATAGTGAAATTGTTCGGCACTTTTGTAAAGCATATATCAAATGTCAGAACTGCCAACATAAAATTTTTGTGCTTTCAAATTATCGTCTGCAAAAAGGTGCGTTTACACTTGTATCAATATTTATGGCAGGACTAGGTATATACTATGTATTCATAAAATTTTTCAATATGGTGATGTTCACGAACGAATAATGTTTGGAAATTATTAAAAATTACTACGCCAATTCTGAGTCGATGGTTGCAACTTTAAGAAGGCTTACTCCAATTTTCGGTCGAAATAATCGTCCCACCAGATAGGCTATGTGTGCTATTGCGGAAAAATTCGAGGTAAAATATTCACTATTGGATGTTCCTGTGCTATTGTCTCACTGGCACAGGAACATCCAATAGTGAATATTAATTAATTATAATTTTCTTCGATATTGAAAGCTATTTCCGAGAAGTAAATACGAGTATAAACATAGGCTAATAGTTATAAAAATTGTGCTCATTTATATGATGATGTGATTATTTATATGATGATGAACATGCTGGTGCAAAAAATCTGTGGTTACGCAAAGTAACATCGAACTTGCGCGTGAATTTATCAGAAATGAGCTAAAATCGTCATTGCGATACATGGGAATGAAATTAAATATTTCCATAGATAGCGTTTATAGCGTTTTGACACAGCATTTGGGACTGAGAAAGATTTGTGCAAGGTTGTACCACACAAGCTAACTGAATTCAACATTGTACAGACTTGATTAAAAACTCGAAAAAGGGCAAAAACTTCAGGTATTCTATTGTAGCTGGCAATTAAATAGTGAGATTACGCTCCTTCCATCGCGCAGTCGCATCGGGAGAGGCTGTAATTGGAATGTTATTGATCCCATGTAACAACCTGTAGTTTCGTCAGGTATTCTATTGTAACTGGCGATGAACCTTGGTGTTTTCGATATGATCCAGAGGCCAAGCGTCAAAGCTCTGAATGGAAGCATCCAAGCGAAGAAGAACTGAAAAAAGCCGTTTGGAGAAGTCAAAAGTGAAGACAATGTTGATTTGTTTTTATGATTCGAAATGAATAATAGACAAAGAGTTTGTACCAACTAGTCAAACAGTCAATGCTGTATATTATTTGGGTGTTATGAAGCGCCTTTTAGGTCGTACTCGTCGTGTACGCCCACAATATCGTGAAAATGATAGCTAGCGTTTGTCATATAATAATGCACCATCTCATCGCTCAACGCTTACCACTGATTTTCTAACAACAAATGACATTTTAACTATCAACCATTCGTATACAGAATTACGAAAGTTAATGTGGAAATGGGTTATATATCAACTTTAGTGATTAAGTTAATCAACCACAGGCTCCATCAAATTCAACATCAACCATTCACCGTATTCACCGGATTTAGCCCTCGGATTTCTGTCTGTTCTCCAAACTACATTTTCCAATGAAAGGACAGCGTTATGCCGACGTCGAAGTCATTATAAAGGCGTCAACAGCGATCTTGAAGAACATCTCTAAAGATAAATTTAAAGCTTCATTCGACATGTTAATTGACTGTGCAAAACTTTGTATTGAAGCCGAAGGCGACTGCTTTGAATAAAACAAATGAATTTTACAAAAATAGTAAGCTTTTGTTTTTATTTCAAAAAAATCCGGTTTTCTCTGTGACAGACTATGTATATACATACATTTATATACATATATATATATATATATATATATATATATATATATATATAAACTTTTGTCTTACTTTACTAGTCACTCTCTTCTCTGGAGCATCTCCAAATGTGTGTATATTACGATAGTTCAATCGAATAGAACAATATACTGAGGAAAACTGGAGAATATTTTATTTGTTTCCGCACACAAGACCGAAATTGCATTAGCAACTTTTAAATAAATTTCCTTTCAATAATATCGAAGCATTCTACTGGTCCACTATAAAATGATCATATACCATCTCGCGCACAATATTGAAAGAGAAGTTTTCTTATCTTTATAATTCACGGAATAAAATTTTTGAGAGTAGTAAGATAAGGAAAGTACTTTCCGCGAAACGTTATCCTTCTAGGTGTAAAATATTCCATAAAATATTCATTTTACACGCTTCTCTCGTTGATATTATCCCCATTTTATCCTCTAAGGATGTTTTTATTATTTTTATTGAAGAAACAAAACATAAAGAGTCAAAATAAAAGAAAAAGCTTCGTATTCACTTATTGGCATATAAATAAAGGAAGAGGGGATATAAATCTTAAACAATACCAGATTTATCCGAAAATGGAATTTCATATTTTAACTTGTGTAAGGTTTTACGGAAGCAAAAAATATGCTAATAACAGCTTTGTTACTAAGTTATTACTTTAAACTAATATCTGCTGATGTGTGTTTTTCAAATGAGACTACTTAAAAAAGAAGAACCACAGTATATGATAATACTGAAAGATTGTATCTAAACGGAAACAATGATAATCTGATACATTTGTATGAAGTTGAAACAGACGTCGTCGCGCATTTACATTTAAATAGAATGTTTTCTTCTCATTTGCAAATGTTTCGGTAGTATATATGTTTATAAAAGAGCGTGGTATTTGATAAAATATAGCTTGAATTTATTTTTCTTTTGAAATGAATATTAACATGATTGAAATGGTGACAAACAAAATTGCAAAGTTATTTCATCGGAAATGCTATAATAAAATCGCATTTCTTAGATAGTTACAACATCAAATGATCAGTGTCAGTATGCTAATACATATTTTAAATCCGAGTAGTTTGACATTTATGTAACTTTTTACGTAATAATAATAATAATAATAATAATCCTATGTATAATTCTCCTCATCTGTTCTTTTCTTAATGCTTTGCTCCTGTGATGTACACTACCGTCCATATTAGTTCGAACAGCTAATGATATGTAGTAAACTCTTCTAATATAGTTGCGTTTAAATATAAATAATGTATTTACATTAGGTCGTTTACGAGATTTATAACCAATTGCAGGCAACTATATCTGTTAGAGCACCTACAAGTAACTATTATACTTTATGGCTCACAGCAGCACTTTCTAGAATAATCCGTTCCGCCATATATACGATTATTTTTCAGATAATATTGCAAGCAAAAAATATGCGAAACTTACCCACCCTCACCCCAAAGAGTCTTGAGTAGCGAAATAGGCATTAGTTTTCAAATAAACTTGCTAGCGTGAGCATCGCTCATTAGATAGTATTTTGTATGTGAATTTCTTAAAATGCCGAGAGGAAAACCAACAAATTTAGAAAAACGTTCTGCAATTATTGCTCTTCATCAAGAAGGTTATTCAGTGCGTCAAATTTACGAAAAGACACATCATTCGGCGACATCAACGAACGAGCAGTTTAAGAGATCCGGCACGTTCAGGTCGTAAGCGAATAACATCTCGCATCGACTATGAGCGTATAAAATTGCTGAGTAAACGAAATAGACTGACAGCACCCGAAATCGTCGCAAAAATGAATGACGACTGTGCAAGAAAAATTTCTGTTACTACGGGTGAAAAGATCAAAAGCTGCAAATCTTCACGGCCGCATTGCTGTAAGAGAACCCTTACTTGGTCGGAGAAACAGGCAAAAACGTCAATAATGTGCAGAAATACACAGATTTTGGACACTGGACGACTAGAAAAGTGTCTTATGGACTGATGAATCAAAGTTTGAAGTGTTTGGACAATCAAGGCGTGTGTTTGTAAAAAGAGCGGGTGGTCAAAGAATGATGCGTGATTGTATAATGCCAACCGTCAAACAAGGAAGAAATTCTGTGCTTGTTCGGGGTTGTTTTTGCAAAGCCGGGGATTTGAAGCGAATCGAGGGTATTTTGCGAAAGGAGGATTATTTAGAAATATTGCAAGAAAATTCAATATCATCGGGGCTACGTTTAATCGGCGAAGTTTGTGTTTATGCAGGACAACGACCCCAAACACCCAGCAGTAATATGTAAGAATTTCTTAAATAGCGAACAAAATAATAATACTTTACGAATACTGACATGGCCACCCCAAAGCCCCGACCTAAACCCTATAGAATTGTTATGGGATGAATTGAACAGGAGAGTCCAAAAATTGTGTCCTACCTCAACAAATCGCATGTGGAACAGATTGCAGAAAGGATGGAATAGTATACCGAATAGAGTGCTTGAAAAACTCGTGAAACGGATGCCTCAAATTGTACGGGCTGTTCTTAGCGCAAAAGGGGGTTTCATCGATGCGCGGAATGTTAAGATATCTTTGTTTATTTAAAGTTGGAATTACTTTAATTTTTATTATTATACTTTATAAACATCTATAAATAATAATCTAATAAAATTTTTAAGTTTTAACATAAATTAGTTTAACTGTTTTCCCTTTTTTAAAATATTATATATTGGGTCTGGGAAAAAGTTCGTGGCGTTTTTTCAGTAAAATTCAACTGGTCCCCGCATGGCGCGTGGACGAATTCATTTAAACCAAATATGCTCCATTATTATCGACAATGTTTCGCCATTTTTTTGGTAGATCCATGATCCCATCGGTGAAAAACTTCTGTGGTTTCTGGTCGAAAAACTGAATCAAGTAGTTTTCACAGGCTTCTTTTGAAACCAACTTAATTCCATTGAGAGAGTTCTGCAGAGATCGAAACAGATGATAGTCAGAGGGTGCTATATCCGGACTGTAAGGTGGGTGCATCGAAACTTCCCAACCAAACTCTCTCAATTTTTGACGGGTCATCAAAGAAGTGTGTGGTCGGGCGTAGTCATGATGGAAGACAACACCTTTCCTATTAATCAATTCGGGCCGTTTTCTTTCAATCGCCTGGCGTAATCTCTCTAGTTGTGCACAGTAGAGTTGAGAATCAATCGTCTGACCAGTTGGAAGTAGCTCGTAGTGGACGATTCCCCTCCAGTCCCACCATACACACAGCATCACTTTTTTTGGCGTCAATGTTGGCTTAGCGAACGCTTGTGACGGCTCACCATCCTTTATCCACGATCTTTTACGCTTCCGATTATCGTACGTAATCCATTTTTCATCTCCGGTTATTAAACGTTTCAGAAACGGCTCGATTTCATTCCGTTTCAGCAGCGCATCGCAGATGTTAATTCGGTCCATCATGTTTTTCACGCTCAACTCATGAGGAACCCATACGTCAAGCTTTTTTTTGTAACCAGCTTTGTGTAAATGGTTCAAAACAGTTTTGTGGTCGATGCCTAGCTCCATGCCAATATCGACACTGCTGATATGCTTATCTTGTTGGACTTTTTCAAGAATTTCATCAGATTTTTCAGTGATTGGACGACCGGAGCGTGACTCATCTTTCACATTGAAATTTCCAGAACGAAAGTGAGCGAACCATTTCCACGCAACAGATTTCGATAAAGTACCTTCACCGTACACAGCACAAATTTTATCACAAGCCTGCGCAGCGTTCTTCCCCTTATCATAATAATATTGCAGAATATAGCGAAATTTCTCATTATTCTTCTCCATTTTCAAGTGCGAATAACTTTCCAACCACTGCACCGATTACAATGTTTCTACGCTCAAACTAACGTTCGGAAGGTCATCTAAAAAACGAGCCGTCGGTGGTGTCGCTGTGACTTGTTGTTCTTTAGTTATCGGCAACCAATGCCATCTATCGGGAAAAACGCCACGAACTTTTTCCCAGACCCAATATATAGTGTCCGAAGTAATATGGACGGCAGCGTATGACTATCTTCTATTCCTGTTTTGTGTAACAAGTTCCTTAATATACTTAATTTTCCTTCATTATCCCTCGTAATGTTTAATTTCTTGGTCTACTTTGTTCTTTTTATCTCATTATTGAAGATACTGTGGTAGAATAGCACGTTAGTTATACGTCCCTTAAGCCTTCCTTATTAGATTAACACTATTATTACGTTGTTTCCTTATCTTTACTTTTGTATACCTATGTTAATATTAATTTTACTCTTCTCTGAATTTCAATCGTTGTTATGTATTATATTTTTCATTTTTCGATCTTAGTGCAGTCCTTATTTGTTATCTCAATTCCTGGCTTATTTTAGAATGTTGTATTCCTGTAGTTTTGTGTTTGAAACTTTATCTTCTACCTACAGTGTAATGAATTATTTTATTATATTCATTATAGTAGCGTTTCCAATTCCCAAATTTTATTTTTGTTTCTTAGACCATGTCTTTTTCGCGCTTAGTTAGTCAAATTGCAGTTTTTACTTTTATAAATAAAGCAAACATTAAAGAATCTAAGTTGGATGTTTAAGGAACACCGGAAGTGACTTAAGTAAAATCGGAAATTGATCAGATTTGAAGCAAGACCATATGAATTGTTTATTCTAAAGAATGATCAGTTAAGTCAAAAGGTTTGGACTGTGTAAATAACATCAACCTATTCACGTCTGTTAAAATATTGTAATCAAATTAGTTATGGTAGACGTGCCAGTAATAAATCTATTCTGGTTCTTTTAAATTAATAATTAAATGATAATAAATACATAAAGATATTCAAAGAGATATTGTCCTATCTTAAATAATATTCTGTTATTTTCATTCATTTTTTCGCAAAACAACCGGGTTCATGGTTATTTAAAAATGTAATTTAATAATTTACTAATATATTTTACATAAACTAATATCCACACAACATTAAAAACGGATTTAAATTTGAATTAAGGAAAATAGGTCATTTTGCCATCAATAAAGATTTGAGTTCTTTTTCGATTACTCTTCCTTAAATCCTCTAAGTATTTTCGTCACCAATATCTGGAATGGATTTTTAATGAAGGTTCCATAAATCCTTTAGATAGTCTTAAGGATTTGGACGTATAGGCAAGGGAAAAATACTTCCGAATGTTTATTAATTTGATCAATATTAAACTAAAATTAATCAATTTGTGTTTCTTGCAAAATTAATTAATATTGGTATTCTTACTAGAGTAACACGTATTTATCTCGCAACACTTTTGTTGATCTTTAACAATTTCTGATATCAAAAACCTGCACTACACCTCTTTCATATTGCTTATTACATAATAAGCAAGCGAAAACATAAAAGAACTATTTAATCTAATTCAAAATAAATGTAAAGAATCGTTAAATGTTTATGAAGTAGTAATAGATTTTGAAAGAGCTATATAGAAAGCATAATTTGATTTAACTCTAAGATTATTGGTTGACGATTCCATTTAACTCAAGCATCCTACCGACGAAACGGTTTAAAGGATCTTTTTACATCAACTTTTTCCGATTATTAGAAAAACACTAGAGTGTGCTCTGTTTATAAATAAAGGATACATAACTATGAAAGTTATCGGCCAAAATAATTATTGATGAAGATCATTAATAATTATTTTAAATTCTTTGAAATTTCATTAATTAGCGCCCCGTCATCAATAATCTATTAATTATCACTCAGTTTATTTCAGAATGTTCAGAGTGAAATAAATAAGTAGATATTGTCTTCTTTGCATTGACTGTACTAAAACTTTTGCTAGCATATATCATGGTTTATTTAGTAAACTATTTAGCATTGGATTTTCTACAACTTTAACTACCCTGTTTTCGACTTATTTGGTTGACATAAAACAATATGTCGATTGTTTCGGTCATCGGTATGAGTATTTCTCACCTACGTCTGGTGTTCCACAAGGAATCAATCTGTGACCGATGCCTTTTTTAAATCTTAATAATGATGTCTGTAGCAGGATTAAATATAAGAAGTTGCTCTTTTCAGACAACATCAAATTCTTTTCCAAGATACGTATGAGAGAAGATTGTTTGTTTTCTGAAAACCAAATTGCAATCTTAGTGGGAAGAGAATAAGTTAAAGAATGTTGGTAAATGTAATATTTTCTCCTATGAACTCAAGCCTTATTCACATATGTATCGATATGGAAGCATTCCTAATCAATCTCTTACTACTCTCTCAGATATACTGGTAAATCGTTTTTGCTTGACATCTTTAATGTTGATGCATTAGAAGATAGTAGAAAAGAAACTAATTTAATTCATAATCGATTACAAAACGTATTTTTGTCTTGTCGCTGGAGGAAGGCTTCGTCACAGAAATGGACGTAGCAGTAACTTATTTGTAACTAGTTTAGCTAATCTTGAGCAAAAAAAGTGCATCATGAAGTGAGCCCAATCTTAAAGAAAGCTAAAACTCTCATAAAGAATATAGCTAAGAAACAGAAGCCTACTTTGAGAAGCCTAAATAATAATGATAACATAGTTATTGTGAAGACAAGGGCGACACAACTGTTGTGGTAATAAAAGAAGCGTACAAGAAGAAAATCAATGATTTACTGGACCCCGACGTATATTCATGTCTCCGAAGAGATCTGCAAAGGTTGTGAACAAAGTAAAAGACCTATTAATTCTTCAAGAAGAAAAAACAAGAGGATGATATTAACCGACCACCAAGATTATATGGAGAAAGAATACCATTGCGTCTCATAATGAGCAGCAATGGATTTCCGATATACGACCTTGCCAGATACCTAGCAACATAATATGCAAGAAAGACATTGTGCGTAAGAAACGCGCTATACTTCGTAGAACTTCTGATGTGATTACACTGATAAGCGATCTTAAATGAGCTACTGAAGTTACAGATCTCCTGTCAACTACGTACTTTCTATGAGATGACAGATACTACGTGCAGAAGAAAGACACAACAGTGGAGAGACCTCTATCACCGGTGATAGTCAACTTGAAAATCTTCAAAGAGAAGAATATATGTAAACACCATTAACATAATAAATATTAATAGTACACTAACATAGCCAAGAAAAGTGGACTGCTTTGAGAACCCTAAAGAAGAATTAATAAAGTTTCCTATTCCCATCCATTCTTCATGATTTACGTGGCCGTCCTTTTTTATTTTTGCCTGGAGATTGCCAAGCAGAAATGGGTTTCGGCCATTTTGTATTCTCCATACGTAGTAGGTGTCTAAACCATTTCAAAATCCTCTTTTCTATTTTATAGATGATCGTTTCATCTGCTGACGTTCTACGTCTTTTTTCTTCATTTCTTATTCTCTGTAGTCTTGATATTCAAACGCGTTTCTGAAAGTAACTCATCTCTGTAGCTATGAGCATTCTGTTCTCATGTCGAAGTCCAAACTTCAACGTCGTAACAAAGCACTGTTTCCGCCATTATTTGTTCAATTCTTTTCTATTTTTTACATTTATATACTATCCCTCCAAGTGCTCCTACTACCTTCCAAGTATTCTACATTCTTTATTTGATTTCCTGTGTACCTATCCCATTCATATCTACAACAACTCACGTGCTTAAAATTATTAACCTGTTTCACATAAGTATTATCATTTAATAGGTCATCAAGCTTTGCACATGAATTGATAATAAAGTACTCACCTTCTTCTACACTAATTTGCAGTCCACATATTTGATATTAGGAGTAAATCTTGTTAACATAAATTTCACGTTATAAGAATCTTGTGATAAAATTGCCTGATAATCTGCAAAATTAAGTTTGAAAACGAAATGTTCAACAATTAGAATGCCCATTCCCCTAATACGTCCTATGCTTCCAATCTCGTAATAACATTTCTATATAGATGTAAAATAAGAAAAGACGAAATAGGTACCCCTAGTTTCAAGAGAGTTACTCCCTGCTTAATGTATTATATTGATTATAAGTCCATACACTCATACATTTTTCGTTTTGGTCCACAGTTTATTTCTTGTTCATTCTCATATGTCTTTTTCAGATCAGTGAATGTAATATGTATCCCATACCCTTTACCAATGTTCTTTTCTATTAAATTTTGTAAACTAAATAGGCTATTTATACAGGTACGACCAGATATGAATCCGGTCTGGTTATCAGAAATATCATTTCCAACCTCCTCTCTAAATCTTGTTTTGAATGATTTCCCCCCACTAACTACTCAGTTTATTCGCCACACTCAAACCTTTATATGTTATGTTCCTTTCTGTCACACATTATATGGTAGAGTGAAATAATATATCAAATTTTCTAATCTTTTGGCGAAACAAAGACAATAATAAAATAATTTCCGTAAATACTGTTTCTGTTAATAATTTTTTATGTAAATATGTAAACTTATGTTTAACGTTGAACGTATTTATTTTACAAATTGCATTTTAATTTGCCCTAACAATTATGGATAAAAATAAAGAATTTATGATAATATGATTATCGTATACTTAAACGTTGGTGACGTTTTGTTTTTGCCTGTAAAATTTTAATTTTTACTGCTTTTTACATTGCATCACATTGTAGAAAATTTTGTGCCCCCTGCTGAGATTGGAACCCTTGACCAGAATTTTCATATCTAGCTGCTGAAAGATATCAAGTTCTAACCATAAAATTTATGTGGAAAATAATATGTAATCAAATGTATTAGGCTGACATTCTCTCTAGAATTCCGATTCATCTATTAAAGTTTAGATTAATTAAAAAGAAAGAGTACAAGTGAAAAATTTTAAATTTACTGCTTTTACAGCCCTTAAACATTGTAAGAATTTTTTTGGCAAAATTTAAGGCATGTGTCTTGACCACTAGACCACTAGACTATTTTTAAAAACACCGATCAAAATAATATCGTCCAATTACAATTATTCCAGCGATTGTAAAAATTTTCAGGAAATTATCCTTTAATAGATTTAATAATTACTATTAATTCTTATCTATCGAGCAATTCGGTTTCCGAGTAGGTTTGTCAGTAATTGACCAGCTAGTGCAACTTGTGGGATATGTTTTTGAGGATCCTTTTTCTATTAGTGGGCTTTTTTACAATCTTCAAAGGCGTTTGAGTATGTATGTGTCGCAACAATTTGAGCACTACAGTTTTCGTGAGACTGTTTTAAAGCTCTTGGAGTAGTACTTATGTGGTCGTAGCAACATGTATCATACGGTTCACCTGTGAGTGGGGAGGGCTGCGTTCGGTATGGCGTTCCCCAAGGATCCATCTTGGGACCTTTGATGTTCGTTGTTTATATAAACGATTTGCCTTGTAATATTGGTGTCTCATTGTTTGCTGATGTACAACAGCAACCATATATCTAGTTTGCTACAATTTAACAGATCCTGAATGTTACTAAGACACCTTACATGTGCTTTGAAAATAGGTCTACTACTACTCTACTGTCAAATGATTTGATGCTTGTTAAATGTTTTGGGTCCTAAATTTGGTTGAAAGCATCATATTGACAAGCTGTTTTCGAAACTAATCTAGTAGTGTTTATGCTTTGAGCAAATTTACATATGTAGTCGGAGCTAAGGCAGCTACTGTGGCATACGATTTACTTTTTTTCTTGCGTACATACGTCCTATGCTATTGTATCTTGGAGAAATTCCGTGGAAGCTAATATGACACTTTTGCTTCAGAAGAAAGCCATACGTAAGATTTTCAGAATGCGTTATAATGATCATTGTAAACAGCATTTTATAAGTAGCAGTAGTATGTAATTTTATTCAACATTTATTCACTCGACTTTGCTTTACTTGCGCAAACATAGGGGGAACTTCATGACTCGTAGTGGCGGCTATAACACTTGAAGTAACGGTCAAATGGATGGTCAGATCCTTAGGCTTTCGAAAACACTCATGAATAGAAAGGATAAATTGAAAAACGGATTAGCGCTCTATTTATTGACAAGTGTTATTACACACTGAATGAATATCTGGAGAACACGCTTTAGTGCTCTTTTCTTTTAAGAGGCAGTATGTACATACATACATACATTTGTCTTGGAAACAGTGAGGCTGGGATCGGTTGTCAGTGCAGATCCTTTTAATATATTTCTTGCTATATATTATTGTTTGTAACATGTTGATATATCCTGTTACTTGTGTCATACTAAGGTTAAATAAGATCTATGTACCTATTTAATATGTCATATATTACATTATGGAAACATATTAAATGGTGCACACAGTATCTTTATTTGTATATATTGCATATAAAGTAATTATGCGCTTCTACGCGCATAATTATTTTATATACAATGTGAAACTGAAAAATTTTAATTTTAATGTCTGGTAAACATGAAATCGTGAGTTTTAATCTCACCAGAGGACAGTAATTTTTTTTAGAAATTTCTCCAATGTGTATGTGATGTAAAAATGAAGTAAGATTTAAAATTTTCGATGGTGAACTTTTAAAATCTCTTTAAATATTCCGATAACAATACTCGTAGATTATTTAGGGCATTGTAATACCTATACCACGACAAATGGACTATTATATATAAATAAAGTACTGAAACACAGAAATTGTATTTGAATTCCTTTCATACAAAAACTACAATTTACAATAGGAAGCGAAAATAGTAACTGCTTGAATTTCCTGGGTATAACAATAACACACAAAGATGGTGACATGTACTCAGATAGGTACACAAAACCTACCTACCTAGTAATTCCGATAGATATTTGATATTTCTTATCAAATGTTCCCATTGATTACAAAATAAATACAATCCATAACTTAGTAAACAGGTGCTATGTTACAGAAAATGTAAACAAAATTAAAACAATATTTGCAAAAAATAACAACCCTCCGAACATCATAGAAAAGAACATCACAAAAAGGCTACTCCCACTCAAAAACAGAAAAAACAAAGTAGATATTATCAATACAGAAAGCACCAGGAATACCATCATAAGCAAAAAGGAACCAAAATTCATGACATTACTATATGTACCACACCTATCAGTAAACCTCAACAAACTCTTTGGAAAATACAACAATAAAATAGCCCACAAAACGATAAATACTAACAAGTCGTCGTTTACCAAAATTAAACATGAAATATCTAAAGAAAAACAAACACACAGTATATATAAAATAAAAGGCCAATCTTGTGAAGGTATATATGTAGGACAAACAAAACAATATCTACGTACATAAACTTACAAATATACGAACACAAATACAGTCTAACCAGCATGCTTTAGAGACATACATATATTCGACTTTGAAAACAATTACAATAAACATATAGTTGAAGAAATGATATACATAAAGGAAGAACAAAACACAATAAATTATCAATCTTAATTACATTTATAGTAACCTAATTTTTTAGAAAAAGAATTGTCTGCATCTCCCTATACATATATACAAGCATTCGTCAAAGTGGATTTGCAAATACACATGCAATAATAATAATAATAGTTTATTTCCAAAAAAAAAGAAAGAAATATACAAATTTATCTATACAGTATAAATCAAAATACAATTTCCCTTATTTTTTTCCCTTCTTCTCCATTTGGAAATCACAGGGTGCATATCAAATTCAAGCAAAGTTGTTCTTTCTATGACATGATAAAGTATAGAAAGGAAAGGAAATAACAGATGTTACTTACGGAAAGCGCTCACTGAAAACATTCACAAAGAAAAATACTTTCGGCAAGAACACATATTAAAAGGTTGTTAAATTAAAAATGCCTGTATGATTGTAAATTTTACAATATTAAACAGAAAAAAATATATTTAAAATGTAAGAATTCGCAAATATTCCTATTAATAAAAAAAACTATTGTTCACAAATGGAAATATGTAACTGTGGAAGGTATTACAGGTTGAAGAAAAAAGGGAAACCCCTTCCCCCGACACATCGTCACTAAAAATTATATATATTATATTATCACAATGGTCGAAACTCCTAATAAAAAAAATATAATAATATGTATATTCGTCAATATTGTTCTGTTATAAACAAATACAGTAGCCATTTCTGTAAATTAGGAGAGATACTGATACAACTAGCAGGTACTGTCTGTATTTCTCAATTAGGAGAGAGCGAGCGCAGCGCATCACGTGAATACTTTTCGAGATATTCGTCAAACTATACTCTATATTACTGAAGATACACTAAGACCGCTTACGATCATGTCTGGTATTTCCCACGGGCAGCAACGGCATCGGCACCGCGCCCGTCGACCCGGAAACGACCCACGACATCCGGTGCGCCATCTGGTCATTCAGACGAAACACATACATACACCATACACACATATGCTACAGACACCACTCACCATTTGTAGTGTCTATATTGCTGGGCGAAACGCCTATGTATGCTCGGCCTACTGATATCTTCTTATTATAACAGTTGTAGACTATTTTGCAAATTGCTATCGCTGGCATGTTTTATTTCGTTTCGCTTGAATTGCGAAGTATCGTGACTGCATGTCAACGTTGCTTACTTCGATTTTTCAATTTCACGTTCCTATGAAGAGAAAGAGAACGTCTCGGATCGCAGTAACATTGATGAATTACATTTCTGATGAACGATGAGTGGATGCTTCTGACTAGTATGTTCCTCGTAAAAGTGTCTTTTGAAGTATGTACATATTGGGTCTGGGAAAAAGTTCGTGGCGTTTTTTCAGTAAAATTCAACTGGTCCCCGCATGGCGCGTGGACGAATTCATTTAAACCGAATATGCTCCATTATTATCGACAATGTTTCGGCATTTTTTTGGTAGATCCATGATCCCATCGGTGAAAAACTTCTGTGGTTTCTGGTCGAAAAACTGAATCAAGTAGTTTTCACAGGCTTCTTTTGAAACCAACTTAATTCCATTGAGAGAGTTCTGCAGAGATCGAAACAGATGATAGTCAGAGGGTGCTATATCCGGACTGTAAGGTGGGTGCATCAAAACTTCCCAACCAAACTCTCTCAATTTTTGACGGGTCATCAAAGAAGTGTGTGGTCGGGCGTTGTCATGATGGAAGACAACACCTTTCCTATTAATCAATTCGGGCCGTTTTCTTTCAATCGCCTGGCGTAATCTCTCTAGTTGTGCACAGTAGAGTTGAGAATCAATCGTCTGACCAGTTGGAAGTAGCTCGTAGTGGACGATTCCCCTCCAGTCCCACCATACACACAGCATCACTTTTTTTGGCGTCAATGTTGGCTTAGCGAACGCTTGTGACGGCTCACCATCCTTTATCCACGATCTTTTACGCTTCCGATTATCGTACGTAATCCATTTTTCATCTCCGGTTATTAAACGTTTCAGAAACGGCTCGATTTCATTCCGTTTCAGCAGCGCATCGCAGATGTTAATTCGGTCAATCATGTTTTTCACGCTCAACTCATGAGGAACCCATACGTCAAGCTTTTTTTTGTAACCAGCTTTGTGTAAATGGTTCAAAACAGTTTTGTGGTCAATGCCTAGCTCCATGCCAATATCGACACTGCTGATATGCTTATCTTGTTGGACTTTTTCAAGAATTTCATCAGATTTTTCAGTGATTGGACGATTACTCATCTTTCACATTTAAATTTCCAGAACGAAAGCGAGCGAACCATTTCCGCGCAACAGATTTCGATAAAGTACCTTCACCGTACACAGCACAAATTTTATCACAAGCCTGCGCAGCGTTCTTCCCCTTATCATAATAATATTGCAGAATATAGCGAAATTTCTCATTATTCTTCTCCATTTTCAAGTGCGAATAACTTTTGCACCGATTACAATGTTTCTACGCTCAAACGTTCGGAAGGTCATTGGTGTCGCTGTGACTTGTTGTTCTTTAGTTATCGGCAACCAATGCCATCTATCGGGAAAAACGCCACGAACTTTTTCCCAGACCCAATATATAAATGTGTGAATGGTACCGTAACAAATTGATTCAATATCAGTCTGAAAAGAACGAAATCGAGGCACGAATACTAATTTGTTTCTAAAATAAATTATTTATGTTTCAGATATTCATAAATTCTGTATTAAATGGAGGAATACAAGAATTGAAAAGCATATATTGCGACGGTAAATTACATTTTCTGGCGCTGCCATTTAAGATATCAATATTTACTATTTAATATAGAAAATCTACCATTGAATTATTTTGACGTAAGGACGAACTTTAATTTTGCTTTGAATGGAAGAATAATCGTAGAAACAGTAAATGCATGATTACAAATTCAATTCCTAATTTTAATTATTGGTTTGGTAGTTTAGGAAATTTACTTATATGCAGTTTTAGCCACAAGTTTTAATCACCTATAAAGTTTATTGACTAAGCGACCAAACATCATCAAAAAGGTTTTACTGTGCATTATAACTCAGTTCAAAAGACTATCAATATTTACTATTTAATATAGAAAATCTACCATTGAATTATTTTGACGTAAGGACGAACTTTAATTTTGCTTTGAATGGAAGAATAATCGTAGAAACAGTAAATGTATGATTACAAATTCAGTTCCTAATTTTAATTATTGGTTTGGTAGTTTAGGAAATTTACTTATATGCAGTTTTAGCCACAAGCTTTAACCACCTATAAAGTTTATTGACTAAGCGACGAAACATCATCAAAAAGGTTTTACTGTGCATTATAACTCAGTTCAAAAGACCTTATAAACCTAAGATAAATTCTAGTTTATCTTCAACATTTAATTTCTATCAGTGACCAGTGTTCATAATGTTTTACCTCCTGGTTTTTTACATATAATTACTCTATATGTGTCTCTTCCGATGCTCTTCATATGTTCCATTATTTTGCACTTTGATTAATGTAAGGATATCAAGTTGATGAACGATTTACACCAGGGCGACATATTAAAATAGACAAGTAACAAATTAAAAAATAGAAAAATTAATTATTTTATTACATGATTTTCGCTGTTTTCTAGCCATCTTTTGTTGATTATATACTATATATTTTTATTAGGATTCATGTTAACTCTGTAAAATTCTAATTATCTGTCCCTCTTTCCATGTAGTTGTCGCCCGTGCTCTGTGACACAAGGTGCACCATTTTGCATGAAAATAACATTTTCTTTCGCAAGAATGTTAAATAGGGGGGAGGAGTCTCTTTATCAAAATGTCTATGTGTTTAAGAGCATTCACATTTCCTTCGCACATTACTGTAACCTTCCGCCATGCCATATTGCATCCCATATCACAATACTAAAGCCGCCATATTTCACTGCTTGCTATGAAAACTCTAGATACGACCACTAAACTGACAATATCGACTTTCGTCAAAAAATGATCTCACTTCTGTTGCCCAGTCTAATCACCCCCTTTTTTGAAATTGTAGGAAGAGTTTTTTTTCACCACTCTTTTATACATCCTCATACTGTGTAAGTATCGTTGTATGGTGTATTTATTTTTCCGGGAAATTGCTGCTATCTCACTTGCAGTTTTTCGCGTGTTTTTTATCACTTCGTGTACAAAAACGTCTTTTTAGTTCCTTCAGACGAACCTGGAAGAGTTAGACTCGGATTCGATTTTTTTTATCACTGCGTTTAAATTGCGTTATAAAACGGTTAACAGTTGACAAGAGAATTTTTAAAAAGTAGCTTATTTGGCATGGTGATGCCTCGCGTTCACTCAAGGCTACAATGCGCCCATGTGTCAAATATTCTAACTTCGCTCTCTCTTGCAGTTGTGGCATGATCATAATAATTCTAAACACTAATGGTATGAATAATGTAATATTGGTTTGCCTATTGTAACAAGCATTCATGTATAGTATCCAGATAACGTTTTTGAAGACCCACTCAATTTTAACATTTGTAAGTGCTATCCTTTTAATAAAAAAAATTTATATTGCAACATACTAGAGAGGAAACTGCAACTGTAAAACTAAACTAGACTAAAAGTTTAAAACTACAAACGAAAGAGTATTTGCGCACCTCTACTTTAATTGATTTGAGCTCTTAGTTATCCCTTGTTCTTTATTTCGCGCAAACGAACTCGCTGGTGAAATGGGGGGAGGGGGGGGGGTTATTTGCAGCATATGTACCCATGGTGCAACCTTTCCTTCACTATCTTCAAAGTATGCTTAGGATTATCATGCTGAAAATCAAAACTGACCCATAAATTAATTTTTCCGCACTTTATTTCATTTTCTTTTAAAAATCCCAAATATTCGTTTCTGTCCATATAGCCTGTCACCATAGCCTGTAAATTGTAAATTTTTCTTTGCTTTCTGCTACTGATTTTTACCATCTGAGCCAGTAACCATAAACTTGCTTTCGTCAAAAAAATAACTGATTTTCAAAATTCTACAGGTTAGTAAATATATTTTTTTGCATTTGCTTGCGTCTGTTGACTTTAGACACAAAGGATTGCTGTCGAGCAGTATGGGCCTGATTTTTATGTTTTTTAAAAACACTTTTTTATTGCATTGCGATTTACACACTTTCCACTAATATTATTAAGGGGCTTTGCTAATTTAGGCGCACCATTAATATTTTGCTTTTTTCACTGATTATAAAATTTCCATTTCTTACTTTTAATTTTCTTAGATGACTTGGATGGGAGTAATGAGTTATGGCCTGTATTTTTAAACTATGTTATAATATATCTTGTTGTTGACTAAGAATTATTTAATATGAGACCAATTTCTCAAAGAGATTTTTTTCATCGTATAACTTTATCACTAATTGCTTTTCTTCAATTGGAATTTCTTTTGTTTTACCTGTCACTTTTGTTTGCAGCGACAGAATCGATTCAAATCACTTGAAATTCTAAGCAGTAGTAACATATCATTGGGGATCGACAATCGTATGGATTCCATACGATTGTCGATGGGTTGACCACAGATTGGTCTTTAAGGTAAATTACTAAATGGTGTGCAAATACTTTTTCCTGTATAATTTTTGTGTCATTTACATATATTTCCTTTCTTATTTCGGCATTTATAAATACAGTGGTACCTCGAGATACGAGCGCCCTAACCTACAAGTTATTTGAGATACGAGCTGTCGAGCAAGTGAAGTTTTGTTTTGAAATACGAGTGATATTTGAGATACGAGGAACGGTCCACGTATTCCCTTAGTTTACTTGTTTCCCTCGCCATCGAAAAAGTTGCAACTGGTCGTGCATCGGATCTATTTAATGACACTTGCCTAACTCATTTCCGCAGCATTCTGAAAGGGAGGAAGAAACAAACTTCCTTGGACAGTTTTTTTTAAATCCGGCGAAAAAGGCAAAGACCAGTGAAGAGAAAAGCAGTGACTAAAATTAAGCATACAGTAGCATTTAAGTTGTGTGTAAGTTACATTTAAGTGACCAAAATACAAATATGTCCGTACACTTTATAAAACCAGTTTTTTTTGCTTTACATTCTCTTTTATTATGTTTTTATACAATATTTGTCATTTATAAATACATTTTTCTTATTCAAAAACACGTAACAAAAACAATTAGGGGTAGCATTTTTGGGACTGGAACGGATTAATGGCATTTTAATTAATTTCAATGGGGAAAATTGCTTTGAGATACGAGCAAATTAACATACGGAATGAATTAAATTCGTATCTCGAAGTACCACTGTATTCATAATTTTCATTTCTATGCTATTTTTCTATATTAAATATAGTTTCATTTCATGTGCATTATAAAATACGTTTTTCGTATCAAAAGGAATAACGACTAAAACTGTTAAAATTGAGTTGAAGTGCAAATACATATTATGAAGGAAACAAAATAAGTTTTGATTAATAAACTGTGAGTTGTCTTTTACTCACACTTTGTTGATGTTTTGCGATTTTGATAGAATATTGCTAAATTTTATTCAGTAAGTCAAAATAATGAGTTCCCAATGAATATGGTGATATTAGCGCATAAATATAATAGTTTCGAACTATGCTTACGAATATTTTGATACCAATATCAATCGCTATTATAAATAAAAATGCTTTATATTAATTTGAAGCAATCTATAAATAATAAATAAAATAGCGATACCACAAAATACACAAACCGAAGATTATAGGTGAATTTAGCGACAAATGGAATATATTTTTATGTAGATAAACAGACATTGTTTAAGTATATTCAGTATTTACATTGTGGTAAGTTCCAAAGTTAGACCGGAAAGAAATTCCCGAACATTCTCGGAATTTCCCTATCGAGAATATCTCATTTGCAAACAAACGCGGGTCAAACAAACACACCAACTGGTGTGTACGCGTTATTGGTTTGTGTAAAGGACGACGCAATATAGAACGTCAACTGACTCCCCTAGCCGATATTTCCAAATATCATTGGCGTGATGACGTTAGTGTATATAGACAAAGAGAATAACTTGTAACAAATAAATTGCGCCACCTAAATATAGTTAACAAACCAAAAACAGAATGGCAATTAGATTATATGTTTATGTGATGCGTTCAATCTGGCAATAAATTTTTATTGACAAAAAATACGGGATTATTCGAAAAGAAAGAACCGATTTCATAGCACAATAATTTATTAAACAAAGCAATGCAAAATTTCAAGAAAGTCGCAAGTATTCTATTTATAGTAAAAGTTTTATTTCATGTGTTATAAATGTGGCCGTTACTTTCGACAGGAAGAGCATCAAGACATAGAATTTCTCCCAGACATGGAGTAGTGTATCACGATGCACTGAATTGGTTGCTGTTATTATTAGATGTTTAAGTTCATCTAGGGTACTAGGTAATAGAGGAACATGAATTTGATATTTTACATATCCTATTCAGAAAAAATCATGATGAGATAACGATGAGGTCTGAAAATCTCGCAGACCAAGCACAAAGAGAAATATTTTTGGCAAACAATTCACTGTAGGTTAATAATTAAAATCAATGTTTAAGACAGAAAACCCAACTGAATATTCATAACTATAAGAAAATGATGCTGGTGAAATCGCATTTATTCAAACAAACTAAAAATCTATAATGGGAGAGAAACTAGAGATTACCAATTAGATACTAGAATAGTAAATGTAGGCTTGTAGAGGAAACGTTTAACCTAAACATACTAGAAAAATTAATCGAATTATTTTCAGAGACGAGGAAGGAATCCGAAGCGATAGTAACAACCCAGTACAACGTCTCTAAAACTTTTAAGCACGAAACAAGAATCGGAGACTGTTCTTGGTCAAAGTATTAGCAGAAGCGATTAGGACAATAGTGAAAACAGACAATGTTACGAATAACATTATTTATTATAACTTGTCGGTAACGTTGACAGTGTACTAATAATATTTAGAAACAAAAAGAGCAAAAATAAAGATTCTAAAAGGCTAATATGACTTGTCGTGGCAAATGGTGGTGAATCAACTTCGCAAACAAAGAAAAATGAAGAAAGATCATGTATTCTTAAATGATGGATTTCTGAAAAAATACACCGTTAAAAGGAAACAGAAGAAGAATATAAAACACATACATTGTGATATAGGAAATATTCTGAAAGAAGGTATTGTGAGTGTTACTAAAAATGCGGAAAACCTGTAAAAAAATATTGTAAGGAACACCGAAACTCAGATGAAGGAATCAAGTAAAATAGAACTTAAGAACTATAGGGGTTTAATTACCATATAAAATGATGTAAAATAAATCAATTCCAAACAGAAATGAACATCCAAAATACACAGTCTATCGCAGAGAAAACTGAACTTTTTTAAAATAGTAATTCTTAGTGGCGCCATCTATTTAAAAAAATATGCGTTGGTAAGATAGATCTCTCACCAACGTTATGTCAAAATATCATGGCATTTGCATTATTGGAAGCAGAGAAATTGCGCATAAAGTAACAGTGTATATTTGGCATTCGTTGAAAAATGAATTTTGAACAAAGAATAAATACCAAGTTCTGCTTAAAACTTGGTAAATCGTTTACTGAAACGTTCGATTGGATGAAACAAATGTATGGTGATGCGTGTATATCACGTACGAGTGTGTATGAGTAGTATAATCGATTTAAAGACGCTCGCACGGACATAAATGGCGACGAACATCCTGGTGCAAAAAAATCTGTGGTTACGGAAAATAACATTGAACTTGAGCGTGAATTTATTAGAAATAAACCGAAATTGTCATTGCGATATGGGAATTAATCGCATTTTATCATAGCATTTGGAACTGAGAAAGATTTGTGCAAGGGTTCTACCACACAAGTTAACTAAATTCAACGTTGTATAGACTTGATTAAAGACTTAAAAAAGAACGAAAACTTCAGGTATCCTATTGTAGCTGGCAATTAAATAACGAGACTGCGTTCCTTCCATCGCACAGCTGCATCGGGTGATGCTGTAATTAGAATGTCATTAACCTTGATACTTACCATGCAACAACCCGTAGTTGTCAAATTAAAAAAATCGCCAACAGAATGTTTACAAATGTTAAAAGAGGTGTTTGGTGATAATGTTATGTCACGTGCGCCAGTTTTTGAATGGAACGTTTATTCCATAAATAAAACCGTTTGGTTTTCTGAAGGTCGGGAAGAGTTCGAAGATGATGAACGTCCTGTTCGACCTGTGACTGAGGACCTGAAGGGAACGTTCAGAAAATTAATGAAATTGTGCGGAAAGACCGACGTCTGAGCATTCAGATGATTGCTGATATGGTAAACATTAACAAAGAAACAGTAAAACACCTTTTGCATGATGAATTAAACATGACAAAAATGGTGCTCACAATGCTCTACATATTTGTGAAGCAGTTTTTAGCGGACAAGCACATTGTTGTGTTTGATTATCCTTCGTATTCGCTATGCTCACACCATGTGACTTGTTCCCAAAAGTGAAAAGCGCATTAAAGGGAAGAAATTTTGAGTCTGTTGAATATGTAAAAGCAAAAACAGCAGTGTTATTGAAGAAGGTAGCAACTGATGAACTACAGCATTGTTTTGAAGAATGGAAGACACGTATACAGCGGTGTATAGATAAGAGAGGACAGTATGTTAAGGCGATAAAAGTGAAATACAAGTTTATTTGCAATAAATAGCATTTTTCACATCAGTTTCATTATTTAATTGTCACACCTCGTATATTAATCAAATCAATAATAGAATAAAGAGATTAGGACAGCGTTTTATATAGCAATTGTAATCTAAAAAAATTCTTAGTAAATAACGAGAATTCTAAGGGGCTAATACAGTTAATGACGTCACTAATTTTAGTAATTTCTCGCTACTGGATGTACTGTTATAAATTGTGTTTATGGTGTTGAGCGCATTTGTCGCTTTAATCAATGTTTACTCTTGATAATGAACTAAACTTATTATCGGGTTATAAGTTCTTTGTGAAATTATAACAAATGTTTAATCCTTAATATTTAGTCCATAACGTTTCACCTAGTACCAACTACTCAGTTCAAGTTAATCTCTATTTAATTCCGCATAAACGCAGCAGATTTTTAACGACACTTTCTATGTTTAAGTGATATGGAAAATTTGTTCTACGTTATTCAATTTGTATTTCTTAAAAAAAATCAGTCCATATATACATAAATCTATACATAAGTAGTTCCTCTTTCGGAGGTTATAAAATGTTATTTTATATTACAATTAAATTAATTACTTTATTTAATATATAAATGAAATACACAGCAAGTCATTAAATTTCAGATTATACCGCAAAAGTGTTTTTTGCATTCTCCTATTAGAAGAATCGCCCACATTTGAAATGACTGAGTCGCTCGTTACAGCGACAACCGCATCCGACCAAAGAATGACGAAGGCTCGAACGATGGCTGGCTAATAAATGTTTTAACATTTTTTCCTCATTTATCAATTTATTCTGTATCCGAGCGCCCACACTCTCTACGACTAACATGGGCAGACCATATGTGTAAATGTGTGCGCGTTGTTTGTGCCCACACAGCCCCCCTCGAACCGTCGTGCATCAAAACTATGAATGAAACAAACGAGAAACGAAGCTGACTTGTGAATGAATGAATGAGCGCGTGAATTATTAAAACTGTTCGTCGTCAACAATGACAATGTATTCAAAATACGTACATGTACATATGTGTGTGTGTGGTACATATAAATACATACATACACACATACAAGAAGTACGTGTTAGCTGCGTGGAGGGAAGTTGTGGGGTAAAATGGGTCGCAAATACAGTGTTTTGATTTTCATTTAAATAAAGAAAAATGTGAAATGAATTTGTAATTATTTTATGATTCTTCAATTTTTTATTGGCCCATTCTTAGCCCATATACATGAGAAATTTACTTAGTTACGTTGAAAAACTAAGACGTCCAAGGAAGATACGGGGATACACCTTACATCTCGGACCCATCGAGAAGACTTTAAAATAGTACAAAAGCAAGAATTCGGCAACAGTTGAGTAGGTTAACCGATAGAGTAAATAATGAAGAGGCGATACATTCTAGTCTAGATTATATCAGTATATCAAAAAGTGTTTTTTGATATACTGTTTACTGACCCTACTTGTGAGACATATGGTTACCGAACTTTTATTTTATCTTAATATATTGTTGGGCGTCTTTAATGATCGAATTTAGAAATTAGAAAAAATTTCAGGAACCTTGGGTGATGTAACAATTACTGAAATAAATATGTATACATATACAAATAACTTGGGTTACGAAGAAAGATGCATATACCTTGTATAAATACTCCTTTAATTTCCCAATGTGGTCTATCCACTAGGGCTACCGCAAAGAGGCGAAAAACTAAACCAGTGCTTTTAATAATAATAATAATAATAATGACCTTTATTTCCAACAGGCTAGTAGCCCAATAACAGGAAAATGCAAAATTATAAAACTGAGTTTGGACATGTGTGCAATAGATATGATATAATAAAAATAAACAACAAACAAGTCAACAAATTCGTTAGCACATCTGCTCAAAACGTAGATCAGGGTCCTCCTTAAAGCATTAGTCCGCGCCCTTGGCGTCACAAAGGACACATTGCACCTAGAGTTCGGACGGGGCACTAAAAAACACAAACGGTGCAGTAGGGAAGGACAGTCAACGATGCGCAACGATGACATATTATGCTCAATAAGCAACTCCCCCTGCGACGCACCCCTCATCGGGTAAGCACCACTATTCTTGAAGGTAAGGAATTTCTGATATCTTCTTCGCTTTTGAAATTTTTGCCCTGCAAAAAATTTTGTAAGGATACGAACAAGTGATAATCGGAGAATGTTAGGTCCGGGAAGTATGATGGATGCGACAGAGTTTTCCAGCCTAGGTCTGCAAGTTTCTGACGAGTCCTCAAAGCAATATGTGGCCTGGTTTTTGCCATGTTTAATTCATCATGCAAAATGTATCTTACTGTTTCTTTGTTAATCTTTGCCATATCAGCAATCATCCAAATGCTTAGACGTCGGTGTTTCTGCACAATTTCATTAATGTTCTGAACGTTCCCTTCAGTTATTGTAGTCACAGGACATTCGTGATCTTCGAACATTTCCTGATCTTCAGAAAATCGTTTGTGACATTCCAAAACTCGCGCACGTGACATAACATTATCACCAAACACCTCCTTTAACATTTGTCGACATTCTGTTGATTTCTTTTAATTTGACAAGAAATTTGAGGTTAATTTGCTGCTCGATTTTTATGTCAACCATTATCATTGTATGACAGTGTCCTGTACAATTAAAACTGGCAAGTAAACTAAAGCAGAGAGATGAAACTAACTATGGGTTGTTACTCAGTATCAAGATCAATGGCATTCCAATTACAACCTCACCCAATGCGGCTGCGCAATGGAAGGAGCGCAGTCTCATTATTTAATTGCCATGCCACGTATACTCTTAAATTTTGGAAATAAATTACTGTCGTCATTACCGCAATGTTGTTCTTGTTTTTTTAATATTTTGGGTTTAATGAATTTTGGTTTGTCATATTTAGATAGCAGGACGTTCTTTTAAATTAAGGAGCACAACCGGTGAGACCTTGTTTAGAGCTGGTGCGGAAGTATCATATTTAGTAGAGTAGGAGCCATGTTATTATTTGCGGATATGAACTACTTCTGCACACACTAATTAATAAAATAGAATAAGAGAAAATAGCATTAGACAACTCACAAGACCAGTACTGTCTCAAATCATGATCGTAGAATAATTATAGAAAACTAAAAACGATTGACCGAAAAAAGACTACTCCCTAAGTAAAAGTTGATACTCATCCGCGTAAGCATGTGTGGTGGAACGAAGAAGTCGTCTACTATGAATTGCATCCGATGATTGTAGCTATCGCTATCCAGATTTACTATCAACAACTTCGTCGGCACCATTCAAAGAAAGACCGGTACAATATCGTCAAGTCATTTTGCAGCACAATAACATTGTCTTTCGTACTTATAATATTATAAACGCGGCTATTTAAGAACTCGGTTGGGAGGCTATTCCACATCTACTTTATTCGTCAGATCTCATTCCGTCAGATTTCCATCTCTTTTGCTCTTTATCTAACCTCAAAATTTCTTTGGGTGTGAAATGGAAAACTTCCAAATTATTGGGGGGCAATCGTAAATAATGGAGAAGAATATAATCTTGATTAGTAATGTATTTTTTTGTTAAAAAATTAATAAATTTTAACAAAAAATCTTCCAAGTTTATGTATCAGCCTGATACAGGGTACAATTAGTATTGAAACAGGAAAATACTGGGTACTTAAATGAAAATTTATCTTAGACATGGAAATAATGGAAAAACTCTTTCCAGTTGGTTGATAGGAGTGACACTTGCTAGTCGAGTCTATCTGGGAACGGTCGTAGGATATTTATTATACATAAGCGTTTCATTCTAGCTTTCTGAATTATGTAGGAAAGCTTTTAGAATCTTGCAAATATTAACCCTTCCACCCCTTTCAGCATATAACGTCTGTACTGTGTCATACTAAAATAAAGATTAAAGTCAAGTCCCATGAATATATACGCGAATGTATATATTCCTTCAGCATCAGTATAGGACAGTCTTTTACCAAAGACGTTTGACATTTAATTGCTGTACATACAATACACTACTCACATAACCTTATCAAAAACTCAACAAACGAAAGTGTTTTAAAACAAGGTAAAAATATTTGAAACATAACTTATTTTACAGCATTGAGTAGCGTATGCTCTGTGTTAGTTAATAAATATGTCTATGCACTCACTGGCTTAGTGTATTTAATATGAATTACTAATCTGTCATTCATTGTCTATTTTTGTTCATCTTGTTTTATAATATGTATCTTTGTCATTTTCGTTTGACCCGTGTGCCTACTTATTTCTTTACTGCTTTTTATATAAGTATACGTGCGAGGGTGGTCTGAAAAGACATTTTTTTTCTTAAAATTTATATTTATTTTTCTATATAGTCTCCTTGTAACTCTACACACTTCTCCCAGCGATGCTCCCATCTCGTTAACCCGTCCAAACAGTACTCGGCGCTTTTCTCTGCAAATGTTCACCTAGGTGATTGCCTCCTCATTTGACGAAAATCTCTGTCCTCGGAGCACAATTTTTAGATGAGGGAACAAAAAGAAGTCGCTATGGAGCTAGATCTTGTGAGTAATGTGAATGGTCAAGTAGTTCAAACCGTAATTCGTGGATTTTAGCCATGGTGTGAGACAGCGCGTTGTCTTGGTGAAACAGGATTTTCTTTTTCTGCAAATGTGGTCGTTTTTCCACAATTTCTGCCTTCACCTTGTCAAGTGATGATGCGTAGTATGCTCCTGTAATAGTTTTTCCTTTTTGAAGATAATCGATTAAATTAATTCCATGACTATCCCAAAAAACAGTCGCCATCATTTTCCCAGCCGAAAAAAGAGTTTTTACTTTTTTTGGCGCCGGTTCCCCTTTTGCAGTCCACTGTTTTGACTGTATTTTTGTTTCGGGCGTATAATGGTGTATCCAAGTTTCATCTACAGTAATTAATCGGCGCCAAAACTCGGATCTATTGCGCTTAAACTGCGCCAATGGAAATGTTCAACCCAACACATTTTTCGTCTAACGTTAGCAAACGCGGCACCCAACGGATAACTTTCTCATGCTTAAATCTTGATTTAATATGTGACAAATACGTTCTTTGGACATATTCATAGATTTTGCTATCTTTCTCACTTTAATTCGACGGTTGTCTAGCACCAATTGGTGAACTTTAGCGATGTTATCGTCAGTAGTTGCAGTTTTTGGATGCCCCGAATGTTCATCGTCTCCCAAGCTCTTACGGCCACGTTTAAATTCAGCTGCCCAAAATTTGACTGTGGTAAACGATGGTGCAGAGTCCCCATACACAGAGTTCAACTCATCTTTGATTTGCGTAGGCAATTCAAAAACAAATATTTAATGTCAGCTCGATACTCGACACTCACATCGACTCACTCAAGCGACTGTCAAATAACAACTGCGCGTCCAAAATGGCTGAAGCTCTCATGAGTACCTGACAATAGATACACAACTACATCTCCTAGGCTTTATTAATGAGTGCTGCCATGTTCACGTTGAGGTTGGAAACTCTTCAGACCACCCTCGTATATATACCATATGCTGTGTTCTACTGTCTTTACTATTTACAAATGCGAGCTATTGATTTTTCTTCTGTTAGATTTACTCTAACTTTCTAAAACACTGAAAAGAAAGTTTATTTATACTGTAATATTAGATTTTAAACTTGCAGTAATATAAGCGCACAATATTAAAATTAAATATACTGTAAATGCATAGTAAATCATTTGTTTGCGAGACAATAACATAACAACAAAAAGTTACAAAACCTGGGCAACTGTAAACTTAAATTCAAAGTAAAGACTAAATTTTACTTAAGACCTTTAAGCAGTGTCAAGTTTTATGAATAATATGTGGTATTTAACGTTAACATGCAGACATTTCGTCACGCCTTAATTATATATTTTTTACCTGATCTTCTTTAACGCCCATTCGTAATCTCAAAAACGTATTCGATGGATTTGAGAAGCTTGACTGGTAAAAGAGAACTGTACTGTCAACTTTCTTTTACTCTACAATAAATCTTTCATTAGAGAGCGGCAATTAATTCATTACACTCATTGTTCACGATTAAACGCAATTAAAACGACATTATATAAGGCAAACTGGACAGCAGGGCAATAAATTAATAAACGGAGAAGCGGGACTTATGTAGATAGTGAAAAACGGCAAGTCAAGGAAGTAAATTAACGCTATACACACCGGTAAATTAGAAGAGAAAAAAATGCGTGGGCGTACGTATAGCTGTCTCCCAGAGTTACTAAGAATTCAATTGTTTTTTCTCATATTTAATACCAACACTTATTGAGAAAACGGATAAAACAATTTAGTTAATTTGTTCTTCCTTCGACGCTGTGTCATTAACGCGTTTGAAGATGGGTAAGAACTCTTTGGCGTGAGTATATTTTAAGACAAATGCGTACATAGTTTGAAATATTGAGACTATTATTTTTTTGACTAGATACTTATTATTTAAATACGTTTTAAGGAAAGAAAAAACAAATAGTTATATGAGTTATTAATATCTCTTTCTAAATGAAATAATTGTTTAATAAACAACTAATTGTCAACAAAGCTATGATAGCGACGCGTTTCGTCGAATTCCAGGGTTCATCGGGCAATCTGAACCTCTTGGCACTTATAAACACCATGTAGATGTTAGTATTGGAACGATAAAATAGTATATAGTATAAATCCATCTTTCGGAAATAAGTGAAAGTACTAATGTCGCCTTTTAGCTACTATGTATAGAACAATACAAAAGCACATACATACTAGCAATCAAATTACGCACACACTTGAAAGGTATGACCTTGCATAAGACTGTAACGTAAGCCTTTATTGAGCTGCATTTTTAGAACAATACTTTATTTATTTCTATTATTTGCAGCTTATAATTTTATCTCCACAGGAATTTGTTCTTCATCTTGTTGATGAGAACATGGGGATCTGATATTTAGCGGGATGTAGATCTATTCATCTATATAATCTGAAATTTCTAAGGCTAAAATGCAAAAGTTGGAATAAACAAGATCAAGATTACATAGAGGCTGAAAGAGTTGTATTCAAGTCTAAATTAAACAGGTATATGTAAAGAAGCCAAGACGTTTCAAAGAGATATGAGTACCACAATATATATGCAAAACCTGCGGCAGATTAAGTTTTATGGTTACCTCAAGCGATCTCATTCTAAGGTATAGCTTTACATTCCGAATGGTAGTGATTAGAAAGGCGTGGTATATTTGACGTTATTAGGAAAAAAGATGTTATTTTCCTGATGTCTTAAGAATCTTCGCACGAATTGGATCAAAGCATTCTCCAATTAGTTACAATACTTTCTGCAACAATGTAAATCATTAAATCATTCTATGGGAAGTCTGCTGACAGTTACCGGACAATACTTTAGCTAAATCGTTGGAGAAGAATAGAGGGAGACATTCATTAAACCCTAATTATTTTATCCATTATTTTAAATGTATGTCTTTTCTTCTTTTTTCGGGAGTGTTCGTTTCATAGTAAACTATACGCTATAACTATCGTTACATTATAAATAAATAGAAGATTATCAATTCCAAAGGAAAACTATACGAGATGTCACAAAATTATAGTTTTCTTGAATTAAAATTATCCTGAATAGATTCCTTAATTTAATAGCCAATAATTTCACTGTAAAGCCAATTGGAGACGGTGACGTAAATGCTTACCAAAAATTTTTGATTTTTAGCGAATTTTTTTGGTAAGAAATTTTCTTTATGAGAAAGTTTTATAAAACGACTGTGCATATTAGAAATAGTAACATGCATATTTATTATTAAATATACTAAGTGACGAAAAGAAACGAATCACTCAGTAAAAATACATATATTTAAGCCAAAGTGTTTCTGGGTCGAGAAAAATAAATTATAAAATTTTCCTTAAAAAATCCTTTCCTTTTATAGAAAATTTAATGACTTGTCGCTCCAAATAATAGAATACATGCTGTTACTAGCCCAGGCATATTTGTAATAAGATGTTGTATGGAAGCTCATTCGAAACAACTTGTGGGGCATCATGTAGCTGTTGTCATTGCAGGGTTAAGCATATCAATTCCCCAATCTAACATATCCTAGACTTGTTATGTGGAAGATATGTCTGATGACCGCACAAGCAAATTGAGACTATTTATGTTGAGTTTTTGCAGGAATCGTAATATAACAGCTGAAGCATGAGGAGGGATATTGTCTTGCTGGAATGTGCCATTATTTAGCCTTTGGATATATTGTAAAACAAATGGTTAAACGTACTTTATAAGCATATAAATGCCTCGAAGGAATACTGAAGGATTTCCTATGCTAATTCCCAACCAAACTATCAATTCTTTAGTAAGTGTAGTATTACGTTCTACGGAGAAAATCAAAAATTGCGAACTCGGCTACAGATATCATGGGCTCACAAACAAAAATGAAATTTGTCTGGATAAACAATATTATTCCACTCTTCAATATGCCGGTTCACACTACCGCATTGTTATTCTATGGCCCATCTCTGACAAAAAAAAAGTTATCACAAACCATGAGATACTGTGCTAATACTTAAGGGTGAACAATCTTAGTCTTCTATCTTCCCATTCAGTGGTTCTTCTAGATCATCGAAAGCCTCTTCTACGATCCTTCTCGAGACGACTGTACGACGAAACTGTATCAAGATTTCTTTGCATCCGACCAAAAATTTCACGAAATGCAATACCCACCTCATGTAGTTCACGACACGACCTCTCTAAAATAGCCTAGCTGGCGATACTTTGGTTGTCTTCGAACTCTTTGAATTGTTATACACTAATTCACAACTACGGACTGTTAGAATCGAAAAACCAAACTGAACTAATCCAAAATAAAGAAAAGGAAAACGATTTTTTCGTTATAGTTCAGCGAAAAATGACCCAAGGGTTTATTGCTTCCTTGCTACTTTTTGTATCATTTTATTATTCTTATTATTTCGTTTAAAAATGTATATAGTTTTATTGGGCGATTCGTTTTTTTTTTTGTCACGTAGCATAATCATTTCAGTTTACCTCGTAAATTTGTACAATAATATTTATAATTAATTGAGTTACATTAATGTTTTGTCCTTTTGCGTAAAACATAAAGACCTTGGCCAGAAAAATGCTGCATACCTAAATAAAAACACGCTTTGTTCGTGAAGCAGTATTAGCAATATTTTTCAATACCCACGTTTTAACATTAATCATAATAACAATTTCGCATAATCCCATTCATAACTCTAAATTGTGAATGAAATATGTTTTTCAACAATCTTTTCTAATTTGAAATGTCAGTTCGTAGTATGATTTTTTTGTTACTTTACGCTTCCTTGCACTTAAAATTTCTGCCATACAAACCTACCAGTGTAATACGATCATTCATGCATATACACTGCCGTCACAAAGTTTCGAAACGTATGAACATTTCGAATTGAACAGGAACATAATTACATGTAACATTGCTCATTCTCATTTTACAGACTAATACATAAATATCACCCCAATTGCTTTACTACCTTTTTATTGTCAGAATGATATTTCCTAACGAAGGGGCCATGTGAAGTGGCATAGCCAATTTAAATACGAGGTGTGACAATTCCCGACATAGCTACGTAGTATCACCAGTGACGTAATTGTATCTAAATTATATGAGTATTCGTATTTCAACATGTTTGAGCTAATAATAATTGGAAGTTTTTGTCCGGTTACTCCAAAACTTATTTTCAAAAGTGGTCGTTTTTTCGATGTCTATGTAAGCACCATGATACGCTTGTTACACTGCTTCGAACAGGAGCTTTCTATCTCTTTTCGTTCCCGAAATATTCGCGTCTATTTGGCAAAAAATGTTATATCCGGTAACTCTGAGACTTACTTTCAAAAGTGGACATCATGACACGCTTATTACGTTGCTTCAAACCGGAGCTATCTATTTTCATTCTCGATATATATATATACAGTAAAAGTGTGGTTTAAAGATAACAGTGTAGATTGGATCCTACAAGACCACGATCTAAAACATCGAAGCAAACTTACAAGTGATATTGCATGAATGAAGTGGCATTCACACTCCTCACACACCAATCCACTTAAAAACTTTGGTTACCCATGAAGCAGAAACAATTATCTCGCAATATAAAGAAGATATATCGCCCAATAACAACGAATAATGTGGAAAATTTGGTCGCAAGTATGGGAAATGGCTGTAAGTTTATTGTTAAAACTAATGGAGACTTGACACCATATTATTAGTACTTTGTAACAGGATATGGGAATAAAGGGGACGATAAATACTGACTCTTGCTTTGCAATTGCTCACAAAAGAAAATTATTATCAAACATTATTTCTATTGTCAGATTTAGAAACGATGTACTCCACTCCGCCCTTTCACATATGTACATGTCAGTGCTCAAGATTTATTGATTTAAGTCACTACTTAAGTATGGTTTCAGACCAACAATTTTCTCCTGTAAAAATGAACATTTTCTGCTATTTTGTCGTTACGTTAATTACAGAAAATTAACGAAAAATTTTCTTCATCGGACCAAGATTCGAACCTGTACGTTGCCTAGACGACCGCTCTAACGAATTAAGCTACCGAACAATATATCATTGAATTATTTTAATTTGACATCAATTACATATGTAAACAGATATAATTATTTCAATCTGTAGTCAGCTTTTTGATGCCTACATAAACATAATTAATCGCATCACCATGTGAAATTAATAAAAATTCACATTTTCTACTATTTCATCGCTGCATTACCTACAGAAAATTAAGAACAAATTTTCAGCATTGGACTAGACGTAAATCTGTATCTACCGTTATCTAGACGGCCACGTTAACCAATTAAGCTACGGGGTAATACAGCTTCAAGTCTTTTATTACGCCATAAATTACATTTTAAAAATAGATAAATTATTTGAACCCGTAGTGAAGGTTTCTGATGCTTAACATAAATATAAGCACTTCACGATGAGAAATTAATGAGAATTCACATTTCCTACTATTCCATCGGTACATTAATTGCAGCAAATCAAGAACAAACTTTCAGCATTGCACTAGGATTCGAACCTGTATCTACCGTTATCAAAGTGACACTCCAACTAATTGAGCTACTGAGCTGTACAGTTTCGAGCTTTTTAATACGTCACAAATTGCATTATGGAAACAGATCTAAGGTTTTTAAGCCTACAATTATATATAAATAGAATTAAGGGCTATACAAGTATAATGTGAAATTAGTTAAAGTTAACATTTTCTACTATTCGATGGTTACATTTTCATAAATACAATTTTCTATAACTAATATAACGATGGACTAGCAGAAAATGTTAACTTCTACTAATTTCACATTGTAAGGTGCTTAATTATATTGACGTATAATTTTAGGCGCGCAAAAATTTTCGATTTTGGGTTCGAATAATTAGGTCTAGTTCCATAATGTAATTTATGGCGTGTTAAAAGACTTGAAACTGTTCTTCTCGGTAGCTTAATTTACTAGAGTAGTGGTTTAGATAACAGTAGATACAGGGTCGAGTCCTTGTGCGATGCAGAAAATTTTTCCGTAACTAATACCAGAAAATTAATGGAAAATTTTCTGCATCGCACAAGGACTCGAATGGTAAATAATGTTAATTTTCATTAATTTCACGTCGTGAAGTGCTTAATTACAATACATATATGTATATATATATATATATAATAGTACTATGCAAAAGCCTGATAAAAGGATTAAATTAATAAATTTTATTGCACTAGAGTGCTCTGCAATAAAATTTCAAGGGAGAGTTATTTATCTATAAGATTTTATTTTTAATTCAGTGGTAGAAACGATACAGAGCGGTTCCACAATAGAATTTATTTAGGTTCTTAAAAAACACACCCACGAGAAATTTTTTTTAAAGAAAAAAATGCAAGCTGTAAATTGTTATAGTAGATGCCTAGAATAGCATTACTAGACAGAAATAAAATTAGTGTTTTACACTAAGAGGATTATAGTCAAGTGAAAGTATTAAATATAGTGAAATATTCCCGTTATGCCGTGCAACAAACAATAAAAAGAATGACTGAAACGGGCAGTGTAAGTGTTAGACCAAAGAGTGGGTGTCCAAAAAAGCTCAGTCAAGCTGATACACAGTTTTTAAAAATTAGTTCCTTAAGAAATCGTAAGAATCGCAATAATCTGGTACTTCGGTACATTCATCAACAGTAAGGCGTAACTTGCTCAGATCTGGCTTGAGGGGATGCGTGGTTGTGAGAAAGCCCTTATTGCGACGAGGTAATAGAGGGAAACGATTAAAATATGCCAGAGACCACGAAACTTGGGGATATAATGAGTGGCGACAAGTACTATGGACTGACGAATCTAAATTTCAATTATTTGGAACGAACAGACGTCAGTATGTTACATGACGCCCTGGTGAATCGTTATTAGAACCATGTTTACACACTATCATAAAGCATGGTGGAGACAATACCCAAGCTTGGAGTCGTATTTCGGCAGCAGGTGTGGGTGAAATTGTAAAATTACAGGGTAAATTAACTGGTGAGAAATACAGAACACTATTAGAAGAACATGCCATACCATCAGGGCAGCGACTTATTGGCAATAATTTCATTCTACAGCAAGATAATGATGCCAAGCATACCTCAAAATTTGTGAATACTTATTTAACACAGCAGGAAGCAAATGGGGTATTGCAGACTCTGATATGGCCATGTCAAAATCCTGACTTAAATATTATTGAGCATGAAAGAAAAAAATGTGAAAGGGGGCCAAAGAACAAAAATGAACTGTGGAACATACTACAGGAAGAGTGGTAAAATATTTCTGAAAATTTTATTAATTCATTAGTGACCAAGAAGAATGCAGGATACCATAAAAAATAAAGGTGGTTGTACAAAATATTGAAAATTGTTGATATGTGTTTAAATATCGACATGTATTAGTTTTCATACATTAAAAAAAATTTCAACTTGTGTCAGATTATTATTTATCCTTTTATAATAGTTTCTTGTAAAATTAAAGAAGTTTCTTTCTTTTGCACAGTACTGTATATGTATGTAGTTGCAACCAATTTTCTCGCGTTTTCGATAAATTGCATACATGTGCAAAGATTTGTGTGACGAGAGGAAGAAAACTAAATGTAATAAAACGATTCTCAAATAGCTCCTGTTCCTCATTGTTTCTATGCGAGAACTCTCTGTTTACATTGTATATTTAATAAATAAACAACGATAACTTTGAATTATTGAAATGCTCATAAAACTTACATAGTTTCGTTGAAAGTACTAGTATTACTGTACATATTGCAACAAACTTTAGTGTTTCTTTAAGAAAAAACAATTACCTTTTAGTAGGCATTCGACTAAATTTTAAACAAACTGTCGTGGAATTATTTCACTGTAAAATACTTAATAAAGAAGGACGGTACAATGAGAAAAAATATATATCTACAAATTTAAAGAAAAGCGCACACGTGTAATTTTAATGCACAATAAACTCTACTTACGGAGATTTATTCGAGCGCTGTGCCTCTCTAGGTTCGAGTAATAAATGTCGTTTCTTCTGTGCACTAATCCTGAGAAAATAATCAACACAATAGAATCGAAATCAAACTAGAACACATTTGTAAGCTGTTTTCTACAATGATCTACTACGAATGAAGATATTGTATATTCAAGTGATTTGAAATTTCATGGAGAGGTATCTGCATGCAAATTTAATAGATCGGATATATTTGTTAATTTGATCGAAATGTGATTTTACTATAATTAAATACTGGATTATTACAAAAGTTATTTGTAATTATACGCATGCTGTAATTTGCCATAGGTAAGCAATTAAAGATAGAGCATACATAATGCTAACTATGCATCCTTAAGGGGATGAATCTCTGCTGCAATAGATAAGCACAGTTATTCGTTTTAAAGTTACTTACGAGTACTGATGTATTATTCAACACGAGGGTAGAATGTTACTCGACTTGACCAGGTGAGTACAGTTATAAACAGTCTGTCGCAGAGAAAACGCAACTTTTTTTAAATAGTAATTCTTAGTGGCGCTATCTATTAAAAAATATGGGTCGGTAAGGCAGATCTTTCACCATTTCATTTCAAAATATCATGATATTTACATTATCAGAAGCAGATAAATACAAAGCAGATAAATATAAAGTAATAGTGTGTATTTGGCATTGGTCGAGAAATTAATTTTGAGCAAAGAGCAACTATCAAGTTCTGTTTTAAACTGAGTAAATCGTTTACTTAAACGTTTAAATTGATGACAGAAGTGTATGGTGATGCGTGTTTATCAAATACGTCGTATGGACATAAATGATGATGGACATCCTGGTGAAAAAAATCTGGTTATAAGTGGGAGTGGGATTAAATATTTCCAAAGATTCAATTCATTGCATTTTGACACACCATTTAGGACTGAGAAAAATTTGTGCAAGGTTGTAACACACAAGCTAACTCATTATCAAAAATTGCTCCGAATTCAACATTGTACAGACTTGATTAAAAACTCAAAAAAGGACGGAAACTTCAGGTATTCTATCGTAGCTGGCGATGAGACGTGGTGTTTTCAATAGTATCTACAAACCAAGCGACAAAGCTCTGAATAGAAGCATCCAGGCGAAGAAAGACCGAAAAAAAACCGTTTGGAGAAGTCAAAAGTGAAGACGATGTTGATTCGTTTCTATGATTCGAAAGGCATAGAATACAAAGAGTTTGTACCAACAGGAAACAGTCAATGTTGTATATTGTCTTGGTGTTATGAAGCGTCTTTTGGCGTTTGTTACAAGATAATGCACCATCTCATCGCTCGACGCTCATCACTGATTTTCTAACTACAAACGGCAAACTAAATAGTCACCATTCACCGTATTCACCGGATTTGCACCCCGATGATTTCTATCTACTCTCCAAACTACATTTGCTGATGAAGAACAGCGTTATGCCGACGTCATGGCCATTAAAATGATGTCGACAGCGAACCTGAAGGACGTTTCTAAAGATGAACTTAAAAATTCGTTCAACATGTTATTTGACCGTGCAAAACGTTGTATTGGAGCCGAAGGCGACTACTTAGAATAAAATAAATGAATTTTACCCAAATAGTAAGCTTTTGTTTTTATTTTAAAAAAGTTCGGTTTTTCCTGCGACAGTCTATGTACTTTAAAAATTTTTATTTACTACATGGTGCTGCTCAAAATTGTAGCAAAAATGAGTAGATCTTATAAAATACGCCACAAAAGCTAATAAATCATTTCGAATAATGGACTTACATTTATCTGAAATACCGAAAATTATTCGGCAAGATACAGACAGAGGCAACTTTATATTTCTGCCATCAAAATACGAAGCGGTACCACATCAAAGCGATTCATTTATGTTGATGAATAATCCACTAGTCGAAACTGTTCTTATAGGGGCTTTCGGGTATGACCTTCAATTTTTTCTATAAATACTACTTAATGGTGTGAATGGTTTCTCTAACGTCTTTCACAGTAATAATTTGAGTTTACGAATAACAAAAAAAAAGCCATGGTATTCACTGGCTTTTTTTATTAAAAAATCGCATACAAAGATTAATGCATATTACTGTAGTACAAAATCCAAGGTTGTTCGTCCATAAGTCTGGTCTCAATTTTGAAACATATATGGACATAATGGGTCAAATTACGTTGAAATACGTTACCAATGCAGTAATTCAAAGTGCACAGTTAAAATAGAAAACCCAAAAATTCAGTGAGAAATACTGTCATAAAACCAAAGTGTATATGATAGTGTTTGCTAGCAAAGTAGTGGTTGAAGACTTAGATACAAGACCAGCGCTTTAAACCTTGTTACCAGAGTAACAATTTTTATGTAGTTAAGTTGATGTTCACATTGATTGAAAATTTAATTTTCTTATCTATGACATCTCTGTTATAAAACATAGTTTGAAAATACGTTTGAATAAATTTAACTGCATTCAGGATTCAGTCAATTAAGTATAGTAACTCATGCTTTTCACCATCACAAAATTTAGATAAAATACTCATAATGTCCGTATATGAGATGTATTACATCATTAGCCTTGCAGCAAATGCGGGTGCATTTAGTTGGTCAGACGATGGAGCTAACCAATCGGTTGAGTAGTAAAGCTCTTCTTCTTTGTACTCTCCTCGAGCTAGGGCTCTGCTCGTCGTTGTGATAAATCTTCACATTGATAGTCTTGATTACTTCGATATTCAATCGTTTTCTTCACTATCTAAATGGTTTTCCAATAGGGACTTGACAACTTTTAATTCAATTTGTGAACGCACCCTTTCACTAATCATCGAACTGTCACTGTCAATTTATTCAGTAAACTTAACATTTTCATCATGGTAAAGTACACGAACGAACGTCTGCAAATTATAAAAATTTACTACAGAAATTCGGAGTCGATGACCGCTACTTTAAGAGCGTTAACTCCGATTTTCGGTCGTAATTCTCGCCCTAGTAGACAGGCAGTAACAAGTTTAGTGCAAAAATTTGAGTCTACATATTCGTTGCGTGATGTTACCGTGCCAGTGAGACAACGGGTTGGTCGAAGTGTCGAAAATATCGCTGCCGTTGAAACGTCCGTAGCAAATGATCCAGATTGGTCAATTCCACGGCGTTCTCAAGAGTTGGGCATCGCCCAGACAACTTTATGGCGAATTTTGCGTAAGGATCTTGGTTTACACCCATAGAAGATCAAGCTGACTCAAGAATTGAAGCCGATGGACCATTTGAAGCGACGTACGTTCTCCGATTGGGCCGCTGCAAACGTGTCCGCGGTGGCCATATGAACGAAGTCGAGTTCCATTCATAAATGTTTTGATTGTACTTCAACCCGATAATAAAGTTTTTGAAATATCTCAAATGGTCTGCATTTTATTTTGAAAATAAGTTGTCAAGTCCTTATTGGAAAACCCTTTATTTCCATTGCTGGCCTTCTGTATTTTTGGTGTGATTTACGGTAATCCGTTACGTGTGTAAGTGTCGCGTTTGTGTGTGTTTTTATCGCTTTGTAGTATAATTGAGTAGTAGAACTGGTCTTGCGCTTAAGGTTAGCGTCACTTGTAATTTGGTGGAAGGGCCAAGTAGTGCCTTTCTCTTGAACTAAGTTGAATAGTTTAAATTAATTGTAGCCACTGTGAGTATTTAATTGTCCGCTTGGATACGTAATTTTAAACATACCTTTACTAAATTACGAGATGTGGCAATTAATTAACGAGACTGGCGTGAGGAATGTTATTTATTGTAAGTAAACTTATATTTAACTTTGATCCCCTTCAACACACTCTCCTTCCCTATCTATATGCCGCTGTGTTCGTGTCTTCTATTGTTCAAAACATGCTGTAGTTCATCAATTGTCAGCCTCTTCAACAATTCTGCCGTTTTTGCTTTTACATGTTTAACAGACTGAAAATGTGTTCCATTTAATGCACTTTTCAATTGTGGGAACAGGTAGAAATTACATGGTGCGAGATTTGGCGAATACGGCGGATAATCAAGCACAAAAATGCGCTTGTCCGGTAAAAACTGCTTCACAGATAAGGTATTGTCAGCTGATGGGTTGTCCTGGTGCAGAATCCACGAACCGTTCTTCTACAAATCCGGTCTTTTTTCCTTACTCTTACTTGGTTAGGACTTCCTTGTAGTATTTCGGATTAACTTAACGGTTTGACCCGCAGGCACCTAGCCAGTCATGATAACATCCTTGATATCAGAAAAAGAAATCGATCAGCATTGCTTTCAATTTCGACTTGCTCATTCGTGCTCTTTTCTATCTTGTTTTCGCACATGTAACATACTCGTAACATTATCACTAAATACCTCCTTCACGTTTGTAAATATTCCGTTGGCGATTTTTTTACAAGGAATTTTAAGTTAATTCGCTGCTCGATTTTTATGTCGACCATTATCACGGCACTACAAAGTAACAGTGTCCTCTACAATTAGAGCTCGAAAGTACACTAAAGCAGACAAAGGGACGAAACTACGGGTTGTTGCTTGGGAAGTATCGAAGTCAATAACGTTCTAATTATAGCTTCGCCTGATGCGCGCTTCCTTACTTTACGTCGTAGTCAAGGTATTTTCTACGTCACAGTTGATCAATATTGGAATTTTATTTTGTTGCGAAACACACAACCTACATTAATAGTAAGTTATTGATTTTTTTAATGTGATCACAATTTACTAATAGTGATTTTGATATTAGTGAAATTTATCCTAGCTGTAAAACCAATGCATTGAATTGCGTTTTCATTAGTTATATTTGTTGAGTTCATTAACTCATTTTGTTAATTATTATGCCAATATATTTTATTGTGTTATTATGTATGTTGTTTGTAAATATAAATACCTCTCATGAAGGAAAACTGCTAGTTATAGCAACGTTAAAGTCTTTTCTGGCCGAATCAGAACAAAGAATCTGTGTAACCAGTTTTATGTAGCAAATTTGGTGTTCAACATGGGGCTTCAAATCTGTTAGCTTCGTAAGTCACTTATGTTTACAATAGTCTCCCAATAACAACTGTTAGATTACTTAGGGTTTGTTCAGTGGAGTATTTCCACACGTATTAATTAACAGTCCTTAAAATCTAAACTTAGAATGAATTGTGTGTCAAAAGGGGTTCAAAATAGAGAAATTCCATTTTAACTACCCCAGATAATTCAGTGTTTCTTTAAACCCTTTATAAGATTGCTCTCAAGGGTCTAGTCTAAAAAAAGTGATCTGTTTAACATATTACCTAATCGTTTGTGTTGCCAGGAGTACCGGAAAGTTATTACTGTTTTTTTCGTAAAAAAACTACATAATCTTCAAGAAAATGGAAAATTTTTTTATTTAAAGTATTAGCCATTTAATTCTACTTATCTTGCCCGTCTTTCAGGCAATTTATGGATGCCATCCCAAAAAAAAACTGTTTGGCCTTTGAGCAAAACCAGTCATCAAGACATTTTCTAACTTCTTCGAAATTGGGGAAGTTCTGCTCTGCAAGCGCGTGTCCCATTGATGCGAAAAGGTGATACTCGAACGGGGCAAGGTCTAGAGAGTACGGCGGGTGCGATATTATGTCTCATACAAGTGCTTTTAACGCTTCCTTGACCGATTTTGCTACATGAGACGGCACGTTATCGTGCTGTAAAATCACTTTACCGTGTCTTCGGACCTATTCTGAACGTTTTTCTATCAATGCATGGTTCAAATTGATAATTAGTTGTCGGTAGCGCTCAGTATTAACTGTTTCACCAGGTTTCAACAGTTTGTAATATACCACGCCACTCCGGTCCTACCAAACACACAGCAGAGTCTTACGATCAACACGGCTTTTGCCTTGGAGTCAATGGGCCCGCTTCGCCACGTGATAATCATGATTTTACACTTAGGGTATTCTAAATAATTCCATTTTTCATCACCTGTTACAATTCGATGCAGAAATGACTTCCCATCATACCTTTGGAGAAACACTTCGAAGACGATTTTTCGATTTTCCATTTGCCTGTCATTCAATTGATGTTGTTGCACCCATTTTCGCATGTTATGGATTTTTTCCATTGGTCGTAATCGGTCGCTAATCATTTCTTGGGCCACATTTAAAGCTTCTGCCAATTGTTTTTGTTTGGGTTGGGTCTTCATCCAATAACATCTGCAATTTCGGATCTTCAAACTTTTTCGATCTACCAGAACGTTCTTGGTCTTGCACATCGAAATCACCACTTTTGAATTGTCGAAACCACACCTCATATGTTTTTATGGTTGGAGCATGCTCACCGTAAGTTTCTACCAGCAAACGATGGCTTTCAGTGGTTTTTTCGTTTGATTAAATGAGAAAAGTGCCGCAAATACACTTTTTCAGTCACGAAACTCGACATTTTCAAATAGGTGTAAATCTATGACAGTATTACTTTCGCAAAATATAATATGTGTATATATTTGAAACTTGATGTCAGTAGAATAAAATAACATACGATATGTCAAATCATAACATTGCATACTTAAGCCTAGGGACATCTGTTATTATAAAAAAAAACGGCTTTCCGGCACACTTGGTAAATCTTTTCAGTCAACAATGGGTCACTAAAAGATTAAATCCAACGAGTACATTACCTGTGTTCCTTCATTTTCTTCTGTTAGAATAACCTGCCATTACACTGCCTTTAGTAACTTTATTTTTATACACTTATATTAATAATAATTTTACCGTGCCTTTTTGCAATCTCAGCACAGACACTAATTAATTAATGTTTACTTCTCAAGTAGTGTTAGCAGTGTTTCGCTTTTAACAATATCTTTCGTATAATATGTTCTACCTGTATTATATATTATTTTATCAGATTCAACCTACAAAGTTATATTTATCCTTTGCATTTTATTCCTCGATTTTACCTTTGTTAGTTAATTCACAATTTCTATGGGTTATGTTTTGGTTTTGTCTATTATCAGCTGCCAGAGTCAACAGGTTAACGTGTACCAGCTTATTTTCTTACTGATATTAATCACAGTTCCGGGCACTCAAATTGCCCACAACTTTACGAGATCTTTCTTTATTTTTTATTTTTTTGAAAAGGAATGTCTTACTTCTTCCTGTATTTTTAAACGTGTCAGCGCATTGGGTTCTCGTACGGAGACCAATTACCACGGAAATATATTGATCAC
Organism: Dermolepida albohirtum; assembly: GCA_031893035.1. Classification (NCBI taxonomy): domain Eukaryota; kingdom Metazoa; phylum Arthropoda; class Insecta; order Coleoptera; family Scarabaeidae; genus Dermolepida; species Dermolepida albohirtum. The sequence continues at coordinate 54,188 of JAVIWB010000207.1, read as the reverse complement.
CCTTTAACGCAAGCTTTACAGAATTTTAAGCTTCCTATTTTTGTTCTATTACAAGTTTATTGAAATTTTTAGTTCAATTACTTAGGTAAACGTGTAATACATTCTCGTAATACTATTTTTGCTTTCACTTATTACTCTAAGAAATATAATTATGAACTCAATGCGTGATTTCGTGAATTTATTAAAAAGTAATGTTTTATTCATTAGATTATACCCAATTCGAAGACTTTCTCTTTTCAAATTGCTCAAATTTTTTTCTGGTATATGAAGTACCTTACAAAAAATATATGCTCGTTAATATAAGCTTTGCAATACAAACATTCATACGCATTCATATTAAAAACACTTCACACAGAAATATGTCAAAGAAGTTCTTAATGATGATATATTCTATACAACACACAAACATAATAAAGTAGAAAGAAATCGATTCGAAAATCAAGCAAAATAAAATTCATAAAGTATACATTATGAGGTCTAGTTAATTTTGATTTCATCCCTGAGTCGCGACATCGATCCTTGTACATTCGTGTTCGAAATTTAATTTTTTCATCGAGTCTTTTGTATACACGTGTTTGATTTTCCTATATTTTCCTTTCTCTTTGATGTGCGTGTTAAATATTTACTGGCGCGGATTACTTCGTCAACTGTCCACTTATTTCAAAGATATTTGTTTTATTGGCAATAAGGTAAATAAAAATCTATTATACTGCTCGGACGTTTTAACTTGACGATAAGAACGATGCACTGTAGTCCGTAGATGCCTACTATAACAGCTTAAGAGACAGGACAATTTTCTTATTATTATTTAACCTTTGCAGCAGTGACAGTATATATAAGTGAGTATTAAAGTGTTTTAACAATTTTAAATTAAAATATTCGCGATATGAAGTAATAAGGAAGTAGTTGATGAACGCCAAATTCTGTGATAATAACATATAATGGACCGCCTTGTTTAAATAGTAAAAAATGTGATATGATGGATAGTTAATGAAGAAAAGTATAAAGTTTCATCTAAATACATTAAAATCACAAATTTACCAACTAATAAAAGTAAATACGTAATTTACAAATTTGACGAATTACTTCGCAAACATGGACAGACCTTTAAGACTACCACCGTATCAGTCTGAATTAATTTTCATCCTAATATTGTTATTAGTAATTATGTGTAAAAATTGTCTTCATATTTTTTGTAATATGACCTTTTTAAAACTTTAAACTTTTTTAAAACTTGTTCATATTTTATGTTCTTATTATAAGCGCATTTAACGTTTCTGACAATTGTATTGTTTAGGTTGGGTCTTCATTCAATAACAACTCCAGTTTCATATCTTCAAACTTTTTCGGTGTACCAGATCGTTCTTTGTCTTGCACATCGAAATCGCCACTTTTGAATTGTTGAAACTACACCTCGCATGTTTTTATGGTTGGAGCATGGTCACAAGTTTGTACCAGCAAACGATGACTTTCAGCGACTTTATTCTTTTGATTAAATAAGGAAAGTGATGCGCGCAAATTGTGACAGTGTTACTTTCGCAAAATATAATATGTATGACTTTGAAGCCTGATGATGTGTCAAATCATGATATTGCATACTTAAGCGTACCAACCTCTGTTAGAAAAACTGGTAATGACTTTCTCATACACCTGGTATATGTATATACATGTATATATATATATATATATATATATATATATATATATATATACACCCTGACTATAACCAACAAGGAAATCCTAGAAGAAGTAGCTCTTAGTAACAAGATCGCAAACACCCAAATAATTTCTCTTAGAAAGCAGATTTAAGCAAAACAAATTTAATATTACTGGAATAATTTCAATCGGATGTATTAAACCAATACTATCTTAGACCAAATGCGTGAATAGTACCATCGTGATATCGCAATGTAAAACAAACATTAGATATAGTCCTCCAATATCTAAGCAGCTCAAAGGAGTCTATACAGTAAAAACTGAGAAAAGAACTCTCAACGATTGCTCTATTGCATATATGAATGTGGTAAGAATTGAAGAGGAGGATTAAAAAGACCTTATTGTCAATACTTAATAAACACCAAGCATTTTTAGGTTATGTATTGCAACTATGAGGATTGACATGCTAGTTAAAGTAAACATATTGTGATTTAGTACTTACAAAGGTCTTGGGTTATATCTTTTTGCAAGACGCAAAAATTAAATCAACAAAAAAATTTATCTATCAACATATTATAATGAAGAACTTGATTACACTACAGTGCCTTTAAAATTACCCCAGGGAAAACAATTGATAACTATGCAGTATGACGGGATCATTGCAACCTTACCTTTATGTTAGCCCAACTGGATTAATTTGATTTAGCGTAAAAAAGACAATATACATACTTTAAAAGTGCTCGTTTTTTACGAAGTCGAATCAATTTTTCCAATATTTTTTAGAACACTGCATATCAAGCTAAAGGTAAATATTAATAAATATTTTACAAGCAATTGATAACTGAATCTTTGGAAAATAAAATTTAATTTACGAGTGCAAACGAAAAAGACTGGAAATATTCCGTTCTTATTCTGAATCAATTTTATTTGTAATAATAAAACCCACTGCACATTAGATATTTATTAGGTTGGTATGTATGAAAGTTGCTTTTTTATCTTTTTTGATAGAAATAGTGCCCCGTATTGTGCAATGCTTATAATAAGAAGCGAAGTTTGAAATCGTTCTTTGGACCATGTAAATTTAATAACTATTTTGTGTGCTTAGTTATTTGATTTTTTTAACAACATATGCACCGTAAACTATTTGCTGATACGAATTTAAACTTGAAAATAGTGCGGTGACCACATTTTTGATAAAAAATGAAGAGAGTTTATGGTGACATTACCAAATACGAAAAACTATACGGCTATGACACTATGATGTTAGCAGACAATGAAGTTCTTAGAGGCGTTGGTGTATAGACATATAAGTCAAACCTTGAAAGACTTTGCAGATTGATTAGATATTAATTATTCTACAATACTACGGCATTCATTAAATAAGCAAAGTTAAAAAGCTAGATAAAATGAAACCTTATAAATTTGCTCGGAGAAACAAGCTAAATCGATTAAAAGCATGTTTTTAGCATTTAATAAAAAAATAATCGCCTAACTTTTGTAGAAGGATTAACGACATATGATGAAAAATGGTTAAGTCATTCGTAAAACAACGTTTTAATAGCAAGTTAACCACTAAGCCTCAAAACATGTTTTTCACTTTGTCCACCGAAAATACTGATCAAAATCTAGTGATCTAATTGACTACTGATTCTTACCCGATGGTGAAATTATAACACTTTTGTAACAAAGGTACTGCTAATATTTTTAACAAATGTACGATAAATTGAAAATACAGCTTCCAGTTTTTGTAATCAATCAAGGAACTAGTCTATTACACGATAATGTAAGGCACTACACGTTGCAAGCAACAGTTTTAAAAGTTAGATATTGACACTATAAAATTCTACAGCAACTAAAACTAGATTACATTACTTGGTGGCCATAGAGTCCATCCCACTGGATGGACCTAACACGATCCTTAGATCTTGTTCAGTTAGACATAGGAGTTTTAAGAACGGCTTTTCCACATAGAATTCATCTTCTGGGTATTCATTTTTCACTTGTAGAAATCGTATTATTACCAAGGTCTTGCATTAGCATAGACCCAGTATTATTCTAACACTTTCTGTGCATATTCAATAGATCCATTATAAATCTATTTTCAGCACATTCCCATGGTTATTTTTATATTTTTTCTGCAATACAACAACAAAGCTCCACTCTGAGCAAAGTCTTAGGCGAAGCCCATCGAGAAGGCCATAGGGCTAATAAGAAAATTATGTGTTTTACTATAGCACTAGTGCTCTACGATTCAGGTTCGTGTTACCTTTTTGTGATTACTAAACTCATTCTAGGCACTTACACAATTCCATACAATATACACACAGCTAAGTAGTCCATAATTAGCTGTCGGAAAAAGTGCCCACCGTGCGTGTGGTTATTAATTTTCTTCAGTACTGACATTAATCATACTGACGTGAGTAATTTGGTGAATAATATTTTAAACATATGGGCATCTTCTTCGATGTAACAAAATATTAATAAAAAATGTATTAAAACTGCCTTTGAAACTTATATTAATTCCAGAAACTTAGATTTCATAAAAAAATTTGTAATTCCCTTGTTAGTCTTTCTAGAAGTGCATTCAAACAGTCGAAATTAGTTGATTAATAAAAATTTATTTACATATTAGAAATTAAATAGTTTTAATATATTAATTGGTATTGTCGCCACTTCAAACATTTTAATAAATAAATATAATTAAAATTAAAATACTTAATAAAGTCTCACAAAATATATTTTTAAATACGCTTCTCTATATACATTTCGTCTTGCGGCATCCTCAGGAGTTCCAAAGGTAAATTAAACTTAACAATGCTGCGAGGAAATCTAACATATTTGTTACAAACAATTTTCAATAAAGTACTTACAATTAACGGCGATAAAAGGACGTATTCACTCAATATTCTATTATACAAAAATGAAAATCACAAATAATATTTAAACATAGTCTTAATGATCAAATGTGACTTGTTTACAACACTTTTATAACTGCTTAAGTTATATCTAGCATTGGCACTGCGAGCGTTCAGTCATCAACGCTTCGAGAAAGTGCAAGAGGTTTAGGTCTCAGCCTTTGAAGCAAAGTTTTTTACCTTAGCTAGCACTAATAATTTTGTTATTGCTAAAGTAGCGTGTTAATGAATTTTTTGATAATAATGGGTCTATAGATTCGTTAAGTATTAATAAAGACATTTTTATTATGCAAATATTTCATTATTAGATGTCGAACGGTCGTTCTCTGCATATAATAACATTTATTCCTCACGGCGAACACGGGTAGATGAAGAAACTGTTTAAGTTTATTTAATGCTGCGAATATTTGACCGATCTTATCCAATTTGTGCATCTGCGTACGTGCAAATGCTGCTTAAACAGGAAAATGTTTATTTACATTAATTACCTGCTAAACCTATTGCATTTATTCAAGCACACACCGCTAACCAAAAGTTCGCAGTGCCAACTCTAGTTATACCATCTTTACTTTAACGGCTTACTAGGAATTGGTCCTTTTGTCGCCGTTAGTTTTAAGTATTTTATAGAATGATATTTGTAACAGATGTATATTTTTTTCTTTTTTAATACATTGGTTGTTTTCTTCTAACTATAAATATTATTGTTTTGTATATGGGTTTTCGACCAATATGGAATAAATTCTCTATTTATATTAACGATGCTTCAGAGGCGGGTTCCCTTTTTCGAATTATTTATTTTTCCTTTTAATCTGCAATACATCAATGGATGAATTTTTTTATAACAGTTTTATTAAAAAATATATAAATATTTATGAGAACGTACATTCTATTCCTGTTGAGTATTATAAATTTACAACCACACAAACATTCTTAAATTAATAAAATTATACCGTGTTTTTGTGTTTATACGTAACTGTTATGTGAATTTGGAAAGTTTTCTAATCTGCCGCCACCTCCTATTTCTTTATTTGCCTTTTTTCTATGATATACGAGGGATACCCAAAAATAAGCGAAATGGCAGCGCCGTGAGTGGAATTTGTCTGGCACGCCTGCCTGCGTGACGCAACTTGTTCAGCGTTCGGTGTAGTCGATTCTTATGCCGACTAAGGTGTCTTATTACGACGCACTTTTTTGCAAAAGCATTTTCGTGTGTTCCTTGTTTTTTGTAATGTCGGATGTAAGTAAACAACGTGTGGCAACGAAATTTTGCTTCCTGCTCGGAAAAAAATGCAGCAGAAACAGTTCTGATGCTGCAAACATTTTAAAAGTGTGACGCTATGGGCAAAACTTAAGTGAACGAATGGTTTTCAGGTTTAAAAAAAAAGGGTAAAAAGTCAATTGACAATAAACCTCGTTTTAAACGTCCACCAACTTCCAGAACGGATGGAAATGTTGAGAAAGTTCGTGCGATTGTGCTTAAAGACCGACGACGAACCATTGAAGCAATAGCAAAGTTACCTGAAATAACTTGGAGATCAGTGCAGCGAATTTTGTCCGGGGAATTGGGGTTCACAAGAGTCGCCGCGAAGTTCATGGCCTGCATGCGCCAGTTCTTGGCTAAAAGCAGTATGACTCTTTTGCCTTACGCACCTCACCTTACTCGGTGCGACTCTTTTTTGGTTTCCATGAATGAAGAGGGACGTGAAGGGACATGAAGGGACATCACTTTAACGACGTGAAAGAGATGAAGAAAAAAACGACACAGCAGCTCGCGGCCATACAGAAAAACGAGTTCGAACAATGTTTACAACAAGACAGATTAGTGTATAAAATTAAATGGAGGGTAATTGAAGGTGTTAAGGTTGTTTTGTAAAGAAAAATAAAATACAGGTATATATAGAGATATTCCGTTTTCTTTTGGTTACACCCTAGTACATAAAAAAGACTAAAACAAAATAAACGATAGAAGAGACATTATCAATGTTGATGACATAATGACTTAATCCTTAGAAAATAAATTGTCTGCATCTCCCTATATATACGTACATATATCAACGTAAATTTACAAACACACGCACTTGATATTCATACATAGTTATGGGTGGAAAAGAGAATGAAATAAATAACATAGCTGCAGATTAGAAAACTTTTACCAAATGCACATAACAGTTACGTCTATGCACAAATATAAACTCAAGAAACACTGCATAATTTTACTAGTTTAAAAATGTTTGTGTGGTTGTAAATTTACAATATTCAGCAGGAAAAAATGTACGTACTCGTAAATATTTGTATATTAAAAAAACTATTACAAAAATAAAAAAATTTGTCAAATAAAAATATGTATATATAAAATTGATATATTGCTGGTTCAAAGAAAAAATAAATAACTTGAAAACTGAGTGTTTACTATCCCAATAAAACAAAATATAAAAGAATAAAATTTATAAACAGACGTATATATGTATGAAATGTAGATTAAAAAAAATCTATTTAAAAATTATTTTGTGAAACTATACCAAATGTTTGAAAATTAATTATATTTATTAAACGGTTTTATATTTTCATTCTCATCACGTTCGATATTCCATGTGCAACAGCCTAATATAAACATATTATTCGCGATAAAGTCCTAATAAATTGTATACATTGTTGTAAATAAATATTATCAATGCGCTATCTTAACATCAATATCTATTTGATCAAGTCAGACATATATAATTATCATTGCCGAGTAAGATAACGACTAATGGAAAACTGGTATTTGGCACCGTATTTTCGTTAAAAGACATTGAATATAAGACGACCAGGTTTGTTTCTGATACAAACTGGACTGGAGTATATTACACTTTCTCTTAAAAATGTATGCTCGTGTATGTTAAAACCATTAATTGTATTTAATTTTATTAAAAGTACCTCAGTTCATAAAATATATTAAACGCTTATATTTCATACAATAACATGTACAGCAGATCTTTTTTGTCTACAAAGGTAAACATATTCTGCGAAAAAACCCAAGTTATCTAATATTTCATTTACATCCTCTAAATATCTCACTACCTTATCTAATTTATTTTGCCACCAAACCGCAAAGTTTGTCTTTTTTAACAGGAAATTAAATAAAACATTTCCGGCTACGGCGAAACACGCGACTTCGTTTGAAATTGTACTTTTGCAACATTTACAATGAATTCACAATACACCGGTATTTTTCCATGCTCACTAAACAGATAAATTTTTATGCAATGCAATGTTAGCTAACTTCCGTAAAGATGTTACGTTTGTGGCGAATATATGCCGGCAAAAAATTATTCCATTAAAAATGATAGTATTGAGGGCTTTCATAATGTGGAAGCCAACGATAAATTCGAAACGAACGTCTTCCAAATTCCTCTTTAATAATGCAATATGATCTTTAACTTTCACTGTTAATCTGCAAATAATTTATTATATAGGGTTATTTTAAAAGAATAAACCAATTTTATAACGCAATACTTAGGTTCTTGGCATTGTTATAAAACACATTACTGACCCCCTAAAAGACGAGATTTCTAAGTTTCGAATAGCTGCCTAACGGGAGCTGAAAATACGCCTATACATCGCTCACTTGTCTTTTTATACTCGAATGGCAAGTCGATAACAAAAGGCTTCTGTGTTCTCAAATTTGCGAAAACAAATTCATTGTTACGCTATTATTGTGAAGCGTGCTTTTCGAAAGCAATTCCATATTACGCCACCCTTTCCGAAGATATGCATCAATGGTTTCAAAAGTTTACAAAGAATGCGTGTTTGTGTATAGGATCGTGAATTTCAGAGGAACAGGTGAAGAAAATCCATGTTACGTTTCAGAAAAACCCAAAATACTCCAGATAGATTAATTTTTCAACAAGATGAAGCACCGCCACATTGGCATCTGATGCCTTTTTAAATGAAGGAGTACCCAGCCATGAATTTGTCGGAAGGGAAAAAAAATCACATATACTGTGGTCTGGGGAACTCGCAAACCAATCACGAAGAGCAAGAACTTCGCGATTGGTTTACGACATTCCCAGGCCATAATGTCTGTGATCTTTTTATGGGGATATGCACAAGACCAAGCTAATGTTCCATCATTGGCCGGTAACCTAGATGACCTTAAATGTCGAATAACAACAGTAGTCGATTCAGTTGATCTTGATATGCTACTACACGTTTGGAATGGATTCTTACATCGCTTGGATGTTGCCCGTGCCGTACGTGGGTGGTGACCATATTGAAAACTTATGAAACATGAAATAAAACTTCATTATGAGCAGCGCACTTTCTCAGAATTGTGTATTACTTTTCTATGAAAAGAAAAGTAGACAGCAAAATTGAGTTATAGGAGCGTAAAATTCTACTTGTAGTAATAGCTGAAAAGAAATTCCTTTTCTCATGGCCACCACTGGCCGTTTTTATTTGCCCTGCAATTATCAGGTTTTGTTGTCTGAATACGCTCTTTTTCATGCTGGCTCACTTTACCTTTTATTTCTTGTAGTTAATATATCCAAAAATGGTTAAATTGGGAGGACAAATTTCAAATGGTCCAAGTAGGCTTCCGTTAATTCGTAAAGCGTCTACTTAGAATATTTCTAAACTTCCCGGATTATGAATATTATATAAAATTATCTAAGTGATATGCATTAAGCATTTCTTCAAATGCTCTAAAGACCAACAATGTTATCCAACCGAGAAACCAAGATGATAATATTATCCAATTTTTCTATCGCAATCAATTCGAACAGGCATCTTTCCAGCTTGCACGATGCGCGTCGTAGCTGCATTATGAAGGACTCGCATATTATAAGTATAGGGGCAGTTAATTTTTGCCCTAGATGTTAGGTAAATGTCTTAAAAACAGTGTAATTATTGGTATTTAATGTATATAAGATTTTACATAAGATTTTTCTACGATACTCTAATCATAAACTGAACAGCTGAAGAAGCCGTTGTGTAGACGAAACAAAAGAGCGAAAAATGAATCTGCATTAAGTAAGGGTCGAGTCATTCCAAAATTTTAAATATAGCTTCTAAGTAGAAAGCAGAATTCAAAATTTCATCAAAATCTTAAACCTTATTGTTTGTTTAGTATCCCAAAAAATGTTCTTTGTTAGTGTTGATCTTTTGTAGGGTTTTTGGGTCTGTAAATTATTCTAATTTTATTAAAAATGGAGTTTTCAAGGTTATTCAATTTTGTTGTAATCAAACTAGTAATAAATAATCTTCTAATGTTAAAATAAATAAAATAAAATATGCTTTTTTTCACCCAAAACTCTTATTTGTGAAGTAAATTTAGGTCTTTAAAATCCGTTTTTTTTTTTTTAGTTTTTTCTTGATACATTAAAAGTCAGTCGGTACATAATTAAAAATTTCATAAATTTTTTATTAGTTTTATTTCGTTTATCAGTGCTTTGTACATAAGTACGAGGGTGGTTTGAAAAGACGAGGAATGATCCTAAGTCTCTATGCCTTGATAAAATTTAGAACTCTAGTTCCTTAACGTAAATATCTACAGCAGAGTGGTCGTTTGTTGAAAATTTCTGACCTTAAATGTATATTCTTGGGCACGCAGAAAGGCGGTAATCTGAAGACTATAAATCTGGCGGATGCAGCAACAAATCGAAGCCTACTTCGTTAATTTTGGCCATAGCAACAATACTTGTGTGGAGCCGTTCATTGGCTTGCTAGAAATTTGTTTCTTTCTTAACTAAACCACTATTGTTTAATTTGTTGCCTAATTAATCTAAAAGGCTCGTGCAATATGTGCATCTAGTTTTGACCGTTTTAAAAGTAATCAGCAAGAAGAATGCCTTTTGTGTCCCGAAAAAATGAGATGGTCATGGACGTTTCCTGTAGATGGAACCATCATTGACTTCTTTGGTGAGGAGAACCACTGTGCTGCCACTGTTTAGATTGTAGTTTTATTATGGGTCAATAATGATGAGCCCAACTTTCATCTGCTATGATACATCGGCGCCTAAAATCTATCTCGTTTTTTTGAAAACGCTTAACACAAGAAATTTGCGTTCGCACCAATTTTTGATCAATAATGGTCAGTCGCGGCACCTACCTTCCGGACAACTTTTCATTAAAAATGTATATTCTTTAGATATGTTTATAACCTCCACCACAAAACATTTTCAAATGATGCACTTTTTTAATAATTTTCGGTATAGTGACAGATTTCAATTGTTCACTACGTGGTTTATATTCAGTGTTTGCGCGACCACATTTAACCTCAAGAAGTCATTTATGAACATTAAAAAATGAAGGAGCTGAATTATACATGTCATTATGAATATTTTTTACTGCTAAGCATTATATGAATAAATACTAATAATAGCACAAATTTCAATACTATCCATCACGTCAAATGAAAGTAATACACGTAGCGATCTGAAATTTGACCGCTGACATTGTCTGAAACGCTCTCTAACTGTCATTCCACGAATTTTCAGCCCACCCTCGTATAACATCACAAGTTAAAAGTGCACGTTTCTTATCATAAACAGGAATAAGTTTGAAGAGAGTGCAAATACGTTATAATAAACTGTCGTAGTATGAAATGAAACAATCTAATACATGCCATGATATCAACTACGTAAACATAAACAAAAACTTACCTGTTTTGCGACGAGAACTCCACAGGACCGGCGGGGAAGCATTGCCAATTGGGGCAGCCAGCTTGATAGGATTCTCTGGCTCTAAAAAAAAGAAAGAAAAACGTGAATATCTTTAGCGAAATGTAAGACTCGCAATCATTTGTTAGTAGTCAAGTACTTTATTTAAAATCTAGTAAATTATAGGTACCTTGTAATAGATTATATACACATACGCATACTGTAAATGTTTACATATGCATGACCAAGTGTTTAATTTTCCACATTGATATATTAGCCTTAAAATACGTAAAATTGCTTAATTTTGGGATATGACCAATCAGTTTCTTTTAGAATAATTTTTTACGATTAATAATTTCGTAAAAAATGCAAAATAAATTTTAAAGGAAAATTTATTACGTACATTAATTGTGTATAAAATATATATAAATTTAATTTTTGTATTTCACTCTTAGATATATAAAACTTATCATTAAAATCTATCATAAAAGAAAAATATTTTTCAGTTATATTTAGGAACGGATACGTATCTTCGTAGTGGTTTGCCAAAAATTCAAAAATGTGTTAGTAATATTATCAACTTGTTGAAATCAGCATTTCATTTTCCGGTCTTAATGTTGACCTAAATAAATTTTAATTGAAGGACTATAATATTTATTGATCAAACAGCCCCATATGACTATTAGTAATGATTACAAAGAAAACCCATAATTGTATTCAGGATCAGTTCAGAATAATTGTCGTTAAACAGAAATTGGAAATTTCCAATAAGTAGACCAAACTGTCAGGTCACTTAGTCAACAAGAAAATGTAAAATTCCATCCAAAACGGAGTTAAACAGTGCATTCGTAGAGGACGTACACAAGATATTACGAGAATAGTTTGACAAGTAGTGAGAATGGGTAAATGAATTTAAACGTGGTAGAACAAGCTGTGTTGACGAAGCGCGCTCTAGAGCACCCAAAATCGTGACTTCTGAGGAAATGATTATAAAAATTTATAATATTATTACGTAAGATCGACGACTCAAAGCGAGAGAGATAGCAGACATGGTAAACATTTCAACAAAACGCGTACACCACAATTAAACAAAAGAATTGGGCCTTTCCAAGTTTGGACGTTCTACACGTAGATCGTCTTCAAGACTTGTACGACCACGTTTAATTCAGCAAACTATCTTTCTACTATTCTAATTGAAGGTGAATAGTTCTTATATACTTTTAATAATCGTTCATAAATTTGTTTTGGTGCTACACCTTCTGAAAATAGGAATTTTATTAGTGCACGATATTCGATTTTTTCCATTGCAAAAAATACTGTGACATGCCAACTTTGAACACCTTGTAAATATACAAACGAGAAAATATTATATAAAATGAGAAGACTTCACACGTGTTTATAAAAAAGTAGTACAATTTTGAGAAAAATTAAACGACAAACCTGATAGCATCATCTCTTATTGAATTTATTGAACAACTTGTTTAATTATACATGTACTCGTATGTATGTATGTATGTATGTATGTATGTATGTATGTATGTATGTATGTATGTATATATGTATGTATGTATGTATGTATGTACATATATATATATATATATATATATATATATATACTACTGGGGGCAAAACAGTCTTATTTAATTTAAATTTCGCGCGAAAACCCATGCGTCGAAATATTTTTTTCTAGGTTGGTATGACTGTCAGTGACATCTGTGCCAAATATCACATCAAAATAATCATTAGTGATTAGTATACGCTTGTCTCTCTGAAGTACAAAAAGTGCATTCGGCGATTTTTACAATGAGTGAAATTACTCAACAAAGAAGTTCCATTAAATTTTGTGTACGGAATCAAATTTCTGGTGCCGAAACGTTCGGAATGGTGCAAAAGGCCTTCGGTGATAATTGTTTGTCGCGAGCAAGTGTTTTTGATTGGTACAAATTATTCAAAGAGGGTCGGGAACGCGTTGATGACGAACCACGTCCAGGACGGCCATCAACATCAACTGATGATCAACACGTCAATAGAATCAAGGAATTGGTGCTTGAGAATCGACGATTAACAGTCAGAGACCTTACTGGCATCGTTGGAATATCGGAAGGATCAGTCAAAACCATTTTGAAAGATCATTTGGGCCTAAGAAAAGTGAAAGCACGATTTGTTCCAAAATCACTCAATTTTTTCGAAAAACAGCGTCGCGTTGACGTCTGTGAAACAATGCTTTCCGACTATCAAGACAAAATGAAAGGCATCATAACTAGAGATGAGACTTGGATCTACGCTTATGACCCGGAAACAGACGATCCATCGGCCGAATATCGTATCAAAGGTGAGCAAAAGACCAAAAAACCACGTCAAAGCAAGTCAAAAATCAAGGTTATGTTGACAGTTTTCTTCGATTATCGAGGTGTGGTGCACTACTAATTCCTTCCGACCGGCCAAACTGTCAACAAAGAATACTATTTGAGTGTTATGCGTCGTTTGCGCAATGCTATTCGTAAAAAGAGGCCAGAATTATGGGCCCCGACAGCTGTTGGTTTTTGCACCACGATAATGCACCGTCGCATACTGCATTAATTCTTCGCGAGTTTTTCGCCAAATTTTCAACCAATATCGTGCCACAACCACCGTATTCGCCTGATTTAGCTCCGTGTGACTTCTGGCTATTCAGCAAACTCAAACGACCGCTCCGGGGAAACCGTTTTGAGTCAACTGAAGACATTAAACGTGAATCGCTACGCGCATTTAAGGCTATTCCTGAAATTGACTTTAACAACTGTTTCGAGAATTGGAAGAAACGTTAGCACAAGTGTATTGGGGCCAGGGGGGATTACTTTGAGGGGGACGAAATAGATTTGGAAGAATAAATTAATAATTTAAAAATTATGAAAAAAGTCTTACTATTTTTTGCCCTAGTATATATATATATATATATATATATATATATATATATATATATATATATACTGCAGGCCATAAGTTTGGAATCACTTGCATAAGTTAGGAATCACTTCTGAATATAATGAAAATATTGTAGTGGCTTTAACAAACATTGTAAAAATAAAACAATATTAATATACCAAAACGTTTTATTATAAAATAAGCAGGAAAAAAAGCAAATTTTATTTATTTACATCCACTTATTTTTATTATCAACTAAACGGACTTTTCATCGAAATACCCTCCTTTTGCTTTAATGACGGCAGCACACAATCGCGGTAAACGAGACACTAATTTTGTAAGGGTTTCATTGGGTATATTTGCCCAAGAATCTTGTATAACTTGCCACATGTGAGTCTGGGACGTCGGACATTTTACACGCACTTTTCTATCCAATTCTTCCCACAACAGCTCTATTGGATTGAGGTCTGGCGATTGTGCCGGCCAAACCATGTTTTGTAAAACACCGTCAGCTTCCTGTTGTTGGAGATATCCTCTACATAAATGAGAAGAATGTTTTGGGTCGTTGTCTTGCATGAATATAATGTTTTCTCCAAGTAATCTCAGACCGGAGGGCACAGCGTTGTGTTCGAGAATCTGTCTGTAACCCTCCTTTTTCAAAACTCCGTCGATTTTCACCAGATCTCCTACACCAGCCGAAGAAAAACATCCCCAAACCATTACAGAACCGCCACCATGTTTTACCGTGGGCACCACACATTGCGGTAACATTTTTTCCGTAGCAGTTCTTCTTACAAATATCCAACGTCTGGAACCGAAGACCTCGTACTTTGATTCGTCGGTCCATAGTACGTTTTCCCACTGTTCTATTGTCCAACCTTTGTGTAACTTAGCCCATTGTAGCCTTTTTATTTTATTTTGCGGACGTAGAAGCGGTTTGCGAACTGCTACACGGCCCATCAGTCCAGCCGCTCTGAGCCGCCTTTTTACTGTGGTTAAAGAGATCCGAGTTTCACGCTCCCTGTTAAACTCACCGCGGATTTGCGAGGCCGTTAATCTTCTATCTCTTTTCGACGTTAATATAATTGTCTGATCTTCTGCAGGAGTTGTAATTTTTGGTCTTCCTGATCGTTTTCTGTCCGTATACCCTCCAGTAGACTGGTATCTTTTAATTGTATTTTGTACACCTTTGTACGATATCTTCATTCTTTTCGCGATATCCCGTATAGAATCTCCCCGATTATGATGACTAATAATTTCTACACGTTTTTCTAGCGATATCTGCTTTCTCTTCGCCATAATCAAACGATGTTTACTGATTCTACACACTTTTATGTGTCTACACACTTTAAATGATACGAAGCAACTAAAATATTCTCATTACTTCAAAATGTATAAATACTTATAAATATAAAAACTAAATGTAATTACAAAAGGTTTATGCGGAAGGGTCTGCAATAAAATTTGTCCATTCCAGGTAATCGTTCATTATGCAGAAATATTACCTGCTCGAATAAATAATACCGCACGCAGAGTTTCCTTAATCTCTGGTTATTTTCCAACTATTAATGCATTTAAAACTACATCTTTTATGTAAAGCTTTATAATGTACTTAAGAATAATCCTTTGTACTTATATCAAAGTAATACGAACGTAACATAGATAAATTTTAATTTTTATGAATTTACTGGAACTGATTCCAAACTTATGGCCTGCAGTGTATATATATATATATATATATATATATATATATATAGCATGTTAAAAAAATTATTTCGATTACTAAATTGATTATTATATCAACGAATGTCTATAAAATTTGATATAAAGTTCATATGGTACGGTTTTTTAAAATTAGTTGCTGCCATAAACGTGAGAAAGCATTTCCGTAAACCGCATCTCTATTAGAAAGGTTAATGTCATTCTGCAATTTCTTTGTTCAATTATGGTATTTTTATATAATTATATGACTTTCAGTAGAGAGTGATTTAACGCATGGAAGTTAATGCTCCACGGAAGTCTGCGTTACTCAATTCCTCGCGGTTTGTAAACCAAATAATGATACTAAATACCTTTCACTCTATGTATGTGTGTATGTACATTACCGTTCTTGCTAATTCGGACAATTATGATTATAAAAAAGCACCAATCATTATAATAATATATATATATATATATATATATATATATATATATATATATATTTATTTTTAAGGGCATGTACGAAGTCGCTAGATATAAAAATGTGCATACGCAAAAAATGAATAAAATTAGTACAACTTGAACCGTCAAAATAATTTTAATATGACATGTATAGCGGTCGAATGCAACAATTTGTTGTCCATGATTAAAACAGGTTTGAATTTTGACAGACTTCGGCTAATAGTGACATATGAGTAGAGATATAGATAGTTGTGTCTGCCCAACAGCGGCAAGATATAATTGTGATTAGACTTTAAAGCAGTAAGTAAATTCTATTAATTTTAACTGTGATGTACTTCTCATAATATGGATCTGAGTGCAACTGTTAGTGATAGGAAATTCTTAAAAGAGAACCATGCAAAAAGAGAAATGGGAGGGCAAATAAGAATATTGGCAAGGTAATTATGTTGCTTTAAGATTTCTCGATTATCTTATAAAATAAACTTGTTTTGTAGACATAAACCAATACAAATTGCCAGAGTACCCCAATGCTCCCGCATAAGAGAAAACGACCACAACATGCACAGAACAATAACCTGTAACTTGCCGAAAGTTTCATGACATTATATTTGTTGATAATAGCTGATATAATAAAAAAATGTTGTTGAAGCTACATTTGTCGAATTGGCTATCATTTATTCAGTCTGTTTTGCCAAGTCACCATGGACGGATATAGCGTTCAACAACACGTGCAATTGATAAAATTACTTTATCAAAATCGGTGTTCTGTTCGAGCAACGTTCCGCGCGCTTGACCCATTTTACGGTCGCCATAATCATCCTATCGAGAGGACTATTCGTAGTTTAGTGGATAAATTTGAGTCCACTGGTTCAGTAAACAATGATCCAACACCCGTACGATGACGAAACGCAAGATCTGCCAAAAGCAATGCCGCTGTCCGTGAGAGTGTGCAGGAGAATCCGAGGCAGTCGATTTCGCATCGCTCACAAGAACTCGGCCTTTCGCAGACCACAACTTGGCGAATTTTGCGTCATGACTTGAGCCTGCACCCATACAAAATTCAACTGACCCAGGAGCTGAAGGTAAACGACCATAGACAACGACATGTGTTCGCTAAATGGGCCCTGGAGCAGTTGGAAAATGACCCTAATTTTCATCAAAAAATGATCTTCAGCAATGAGGCGCGTTTCTGGATGAATGAGTACGTCAACAAACAAAATTTTCGAATTTGGGACGATACCAATCCACATGAGATCCAAGAGCGTCCAATGCATCCCGAAAAAGTCACTATTTGGTGTGGATTTTGGGCAGGCGGCGTCATCGGTCCATATTGCTTTGAGAACGACGTTGGCCAAGCCATCACCGTCAATGGCGAGCGCTATAGGTCGATGATTACCAACTTTTTTGGCCTGAGTTGGTAATATGGACACCAACGACATGTGGCTTCAACAGGACGGCGCTACGTGCCACATTGGACATTCTGCGCGAGCAATTTGAGAGCATGGTCATCTCACGTGGAGGTGATGTGAACTGGCCACCGAGCTCGTGCGATTTGACTCTGTCAGACTTTTTCTTGTGGGGTTTTCTTAAGTCGCAGGTGTATGCGAATAAGCCACAAACCACAGTGGCCCTCAAAGCCAACGTAACGCATGCCATCAGTCAAATTCAGCCTGATTTATGCGCCAGATTCTTGGAAAATTGGACATTTCGGATGCGCGCCACCCAGCGAAGCCATAGCGGACATTCGCATGATGTTATATTCCATACATAATGGCATCGATAGGCCTTTCAAACGAATAAAAAATTTCGATGATATCTCAAGCACATTTTGTTTTATTTAAATTTAAAGAAAGGAAGCGCTTAATGAAAGACCCGTTACAATTAAGTAACAATATTTCTTCTACTGTTTGTGGGAGTTTAGTCAGAGTACGCAAGAAATCTTTTTTTTGCTATAACAACTTTATGCCTCAAAAGTTTTAATTTAATTCTAAAATCTCAGTAGAAAAAATAGTGAAGAATATGTTAGAAATTTCGAACGGACTTTTCTTTCCATAAAAAAGATTAATAATATCGTACAATAGTAGTGTCTGCGCAAATTAAAAATAGGTGGTGTTTCAGAAATACAATATATAAGAAGACTTCATTCTACCGAAACATACAGTGCTAAATGTAATAAAGCGTCAAATAATCACTCTGTTTTATAATTCTCCGAGGTTTGTTCATATTTACTACAAAATTTAAAATTATTTTAATATCTTTCTTTTTTTTAAGTCGTACAAGTTGGACTAATGTGCTTACGATCAGCAAACTAAAAACTAATTTCCCCCCAGATCATCTTCACATCTTCACGCCAAGATAAAAGACCCTTAATTATCCTAATAGAATCCAAATTTTCTATGACGGATCGTTATATTTATTTTTGCTAATTCAGGTAATGTTTGTTTGCATTTTATTCTAAATTAATTATGAACCATTTTATCATGCCCTTGTTTTTGTTACTCGCAATCTATTTCTACCTAGCATATTACCCACAGCTTGTGTACATTTATTTATATTTATCAATCCACTTTCGTACAAACTCTTCGAAAGTATAATGGAGCCGACTGGTACATTTCAAATAATAGTAGAGTAAGGAATGTAGATTGAAAAAGTGAAATGAAACTGTGTATAATTACACTGAAACGCGCTATTTATTATTCAAAGGTTACAAGCTTATTTCATAAAAAATGTATCGGAAAGATAGCTTTAACTTAAATCAATGCACTGTTGTAAGTATTTCCTGAAGTTGCCGTATACGAGCCTTGTAGTTTGCCGTCTATTTTCGCTCTATCAGCAATGGCTTAATTGAGATCTTGATTGTTCGTAGTAAGCTTTCGAAACAGTCCGTCTTTCAAGAATTCTCATAGGAAAAAATCTGGAACAGTAAGATCGCATGATCGAGTAGGTCGAGCAACGTCTCCAAAACTAGAAAAAACACTTTTGAGCAACGGCGCACTGTTTCACATGATGAGAGCTCTTGGATCATTTTACTGAAAATAAAGAATCTTTAAGTCAATGACAAGGCCTCATAAGAAAGATTCAACGAAGTTTACAACATGGCGTCATATCGTTCTGAATTAATAGTAACTATTTTTTCATCGTAATTCTAAAGAAACTATAGACTTGTAATTCCAAAAACGACAATTCCACACCAAACTATTATTTTAGTATAATGCGATGGCTTTCCATGGAGATCTTTAGAATTCACTGGAAACCAATATTACGTATTCTGTTTATTGACAAAGCACGAAAAATAAAAATGGAAAAACTCGAACATAAACAAGTTATTCAAGCTATCGGGGCTTTTCCTCGATAACGACAGTTAAGTAACTCGTACTTCCTTGTCTCTAGAGTTAAATTTTTGAGTAACTTTCAATCTGTAAAAATGAAATTTGATCTCCTTGAGCATGCGGAATAAACTTCTTTGACTCATGTTCAAAATGTGAGACAGCCGGCGCGCCGGGAGCTAAATTCAAAAGCTTCTCTCGTCTACTGTAAGTTTTCGAGCATGCGCACTGTTCTTGGAAATCCATTCTTTACATCGAAGACATTATTTTAAAACTTCCCCACCCAAGTCAATGTGGTATTCCAAAACGGTGCCTAACCAAGTCGACCAACAAAGGGTCGCCTAAAAAAACATTGCACTTTTGTCACAGACTTAATTTCGTAATATTTACGAGATGAGGTAACACGATATTGTACGGTCCAATGCTTCATTCCGATGGTCCATATAAAATGACGTTCTCTCCTCTGCCCTTCCCCTCTATGCCACCTAATACAAACTATTGTGTCTGTCAAATATTCAAATTTGAAATGTGTCCATCGGTGCCGCGCCAACCTGTACAGGGTGGACAAAAATCTGAT
This sequence comes from Dermolepida albohirtum, assembly GCA_031893035.1. NCBI lineage: Eukaryota > Metazoa > Arthropoda > Insecta > Coleoptera > Scarabaeidae > Dermolepida > Dermolepida albohirtum. Next base: position 34,009 of record JAVIWB010000207.1, on the reverse strand, counting down.
TTTCTTTCGCTAGAACCTTTGTTTGAAGTGAAAACTCATTTAGTTTTTAACTTTTTTGTTTCGATTAATTGTGGAAAATTATGTCTGAGAAATAGCCGCCGCCGGCGTTCGTGCAAATTTGGGCTCTTTTGATTACGTTTTGCATAACTGTGAGCAGCATTTGTGGTGTCAAGTTGACAATTTCGACTCGAATGTTGTTTCAACTCCTCCAAGTTGCGGGGCTTGTTCGCGTACACCAACGGCTTCAAATATCCCCAGAGAAAAAGTCCAGGGCAGTCAAATTGGGAGATCTTCTGGCCAAGTCAGACGGAAGCGCGAGATTAGACGCGTTGGGAAGGTATCCTTCAAAATACGCATTGTGTCGCATGCAGAATGACAAGTGTCCTCCAAATGCAGATTGCCAACTTCCGGTAAGAAAAATTCAGTCAGCATGGCTCTATAGCGGTCACCGTTTATCGCAAAAGAATTACCATCGGAGTCTTCGAAAAAATAAGATCCAATAACCTTTTCCAACGTAAGTGCACACCACACGGTAGCTTTGAGAGGGTCTAATGGTACTTCATGAGTTATGCGTGGACTTTCCGTTCCCCAGAACCGAGAATTGTGCTTATTCACGTTGCATTAACACTACTGACGAATTATTGTGCGTAAACATTGTCACAATTATCGCGCGTTCTTTAGGCGTTCATCGATTCATTGTTATTCACTATAAATTTCGCGCGTCTCTATTTCACAAATATCATAATCAAACTGACATACGATGCCATGTGCAAAAATGGCAGAACTTTCCAATATTTATTGCCCCACCAGTTATATGTTAGAGTTATTGCTGAATTTGTATTTGAGCATTTTAGACGAAGACACAGAAACAAACCTTTATATTTGTCGAGAATATAATTTACTCATATCCCACTAAATGTTAGCTCGATCGCAAACAGAAGAATACTTCATTAAAATTTTGACTTCTCTATCTACTTAAGATCCTTTAATTCCTTTTATTATCAGAAATTACCCAGTTTAATTTATGTATATTTCATATATGTACAATCAATACCACTATTTCTGAGAATAATTTATCTAACTTCATCAGATGTTCGAACTGAAGTAGTAGATAGTGTATACAATATGTACTATGTAAAGTAATGACATGACATCAATTAATAATAAATGTAAATACGTACTGATGTTGACGTAACCATATATTGAGCAAAATTAAATAACTACAAGCAATGTGGGTGGTTCTTAATGTGAAATTTAATTGTTATACCAAACAAGTATTTAATATTCCTGTCCTCAATAATACAGCATACATCCTACTTATTTTATAATTTAATAATTAATGTGCCATTTAGACGAACGTTGTTAGGTGTGAATATTTAATTTTTATCCAATTCTGTACAGGACTGACAGATAACGACTTCATAACAACATTTTGATGCCAATCAAGTGTATGTATGGGTGAATTTGTGAGACGAGCAAGGAAAAAGCAAAGTCGTTAAGTTTACGAACATTAGAAAGACGACAGACATTATTCAAAATCATCAAGCCATTATGTGATAAATAGTGATGAATAAAATGCTCTTAATATCGTTTGATTAGTTTATGGAGACAGTGACTTTAGGTGCAGCCATCATAATAAAGAGTAATAACTTTTTATTAGAGTGTTAATCCGATATGGTGAATGCAAATATAAGCCATTATGATGTCCGTTAAATTGTAAAGGTCTGAGTTTAATACAACGGCTTTATAACTAATGTGAGTTTGTTAAATTGGGTTTCCTTTTAAAGAAGTTCATTTAATACTATTGGATTCCTCTAAAAAAAAAGTGCAATCTCATTGCAATGCTTCAGTAGACTATAAATCTTTTTCAGTTCATCCACAGTCTTATCTGTTAAATTTAACTTTATAGTTCTATACATATGCATCAATTTTGTCAACCAAAAATGGATTATACACAGTCTGTCGCAGAGAAAACTAAACTTCTTTAAAATAAAAACAAAAGTTTAATATATTTTGGTAAAATTCATTTATTTTATTCAAAGTAGTCATCTTAGGTTTCAATACTTTTTGCACGGTCAATTAATATGTCGAATGAATGTTTAAGTTCATTTTTAGAGATCACTGTAATCACTGTAATGCTGTCCTTTAATCGCCAAATGTAATTTGGAGAATAGATAGAAATCACAGGGAGTCAAATCCGGTGAATACGGTGAATCGTTGATGGTTAAAATGCCATTTGTAGTTAGAAAATCGGTGATAAGCGTCGAGCGATGAGATGGTGCATTATCCTGTAACAAACGCCAGCTACCATTTTCACGATATTGAGGGCGCACACGGCGAATACGCGCCAAAAGACGCTTTATAGCACCAAGATAATTGGTACAAACTCTTTGTGCACTATGCCTTTCGAATCATAAAAACAAATCAATATATTCTTCACTTTTGACTTCTCCAAACGGCTTTTTTTCGATCTTTCTTCGCTTGGATGCTTCTATTCAGAGCTTTAACGCTTGGTCTGTAGATCATATTGGAATCGCCACATCTCATCCCCAGTTACAATAGAATACCTGAGGTTTTCGTGCTTTTTGAGTCTTTGATCAGATTTATACAATGTTGAATTCGGAGCAATTTTTGATCATCGGTGTTACAAACCTTGCACAAATCTTTCTCAGTCCCAAATGATGTGTCAAAATGCAATGAATTGAATCTTTGTAAATATTTCATTCCATTTCCACGTATTGCGATGAAGTTTTCGGCTCATTTCTGATAAATTCACGCACAAGTTCGTTGTTAATTTCCGTAACCACAGATTTTTTGCACCAGAATATTCGTCGTCATTTATGCCCGTACGACCATTTTTACATCGTTTATACCACTCATACACATTCGTACGTGATAAACACGCATCACCATACACTTGTTTCATCAAATTAAACGTTTCAGTAAACGATTTACCGAGTTTAAAACAGAACTTGTTTGTTCAAAATTCAGTTCTTGACCAATGCTAAATACACACTGTTACTTTATGCGCAATTTCTCTGCTTCTAATGGTGCAAATGTCATGATATTTTGACACAACATTGGCGAGATATCTACCTTACCCACGCGTATGTTTTTAATACACAAAAAATTACTATTTTAAAAAAGTTCGGTTTTCTCTGCGACAGACTGTGTATGAATGTGTACTGTTTAGACAGGCATTACTTGATATTAAATATCAATTTTCAAAAAATCGTTTTATTACACAGGTGTGTATAAGAAGCAATCGATTAACGCACATGTGGGAGAACTTGACATACACAGCCAATGATACAAAAGTGTACGTATAAGCGTAGCTCCAAAAACTTTTAAGCTATTATTTTGCAAAGGATCCAGTCACCATTATCGTTTTGAATTATTTAAGTACGTTAAACATCCTCTTAACAAGCTTTGAATCTTAAGGCATAGACAATGCGTGTCTTCCAATTTTTTATTGTGAAAGTATGCTTGTTTAACAACTTATGCTATAACAATGCCTATGAGTTTTTAATTGGATGCGTACCTGGCAATTGATCATTCTAGTATCTGAACACTACATTCCGTCTTTCAAAAAATAAGATATATATTATATAATTTAAAACCGTTATTTAGATACCAAATTTATCTGTCGTTGCCAAACGGTTATTCTGCAGGTGATAATATTCATAAGTTGCCTTAAAAATTGTGCGGACAATATAGAAAAAATTAATTATTTTATTCAAAATATTCGCTTTTATGATCTATGCACTTCTGCATTCGGTGGAACCAGTTCTCAAAACATTGTTCTTCAGTCACCTCAAATACGAAGTGTTCGAAGGTTTCCACAGGCGCTTCCGGATTACGCAGTTTTAATCCACACATTTTGTCTCTTATGTATGGGAATAAAAAGAAGTCTCAATGTGCCAGTTCGAGACTATAAGGCGGATGAGTCATCAATTCCGTTCGTGAAGCGGCTAAAAGCTCTGATGTTTGAGATGCGTTGTGTGTTGGTGCACTGTCTTGATACAGAATGATTCGTCCTCTTGGTCGTTTCTCGCGCAATTTTTGAAACACAGTTGGCCAGCAAGTGGTTGTATACCATTCAACATTGACTGTGCGACAATCCTCTAGCGGAATAGCAGCAAGATAATCGGTACGTCCGAAAAAAGAAGCCAGCATTTTCTCGCCAGAGCTTCATACTCATCTTTTAACACCCATTGAACCGATTGTTGCTTGCTTTCTGGTTCGTAACAATAAATCCGACCTTTGTCACCTGTAATGATGTCGTACACTGATTTTGCTCGACCTCGATTGAATTTCTTTAAGTATTTTTTCCACCAATCCATACGCATCTTTTTGACCTTCCTTTTAATTGTGTGGTATCCATGGAACGCAAAGCTTTCTGACGGCAAGGTGATCAATCATACAGGCTTGTTCTGATTTGTGTCATATCAATGCCTAATGATGCCCGAATATCTCTGTAACTGCAGTGGTTGTCTGTCTTTATCATATTGTACACAGCGTTGATGTTTTTTGGAGTGACTGCCGTGGCAGTCCGTCCCTCACGATGCTCGTCTTTGAGCGAAACACGCCCACGCTGAAACTCGTACCACCGTTCAAGAGTCGCCAAGGATGGTGCTTCATTGCCAAACAATCCCTTGATTTTTGGCGAACATCCTTGTCGAGTGAAGCGATCTTTAAAATCGTAGAAAACCATGGCTCAAAAATGTTCGCACGTTAATTCCATTTTTCACAAAGCTCACTTCATTTAAAAAATTATAATACTAAAAGGAAACAACAACATATGCTAGCAATCTGTAAATTATATTAGAACTAAAAAGTCTTAGACAATACAACAAAAATATTTCCGACAACGCTATCTTACGGGAAGTAACTAAACCGCAAAATTTTTAAAGCAACATACGTACTAATTTTCGAATAACATTCGGCTAGGAACGTATATACATATATGGTCCAGACAAAAAGCAGACATTTTGAACTTTCGAAATGAATCGCCTTCAGCAAAAGTTCTTCATGAAAAAGATTGTATTCAGAAGATCAATAATTTTTTCAAAATCAGTGGGCAAGCTGTAAATATAACCTTTAAAGATTGTAGTATAATCAATTCTAAATGGTAGGTTATAATGTGCTTACTGAAAGTCTTTGAAAAATTCGTGATAGTTTTTCAAAACGCAGACCCATACTGGAATTTGATTATGCTCAAGTACTTATCGTTGCTATAACAATGGACTATGAATAAAATTTTAATAGATAATGAACCACATAATCCTAAGTTAGCACTCAACTATTACATTTTATTTCTATATATTGAACATAGGTTACCGCGAATGCGTTTTACTTCTATGAACGAATCTTTCGATACTTTTAAAAGCGAAATAGGCACCTCCACAATAGTTTCTTCTGTCAAAATATACTGACTGTAATAGGAAATATATATATAAAAATATATTTACTGCAATACGGGATATTTTAAGCAAATGTAATAAACCTTTCAGAATAAAATGTATTTTACAGTTGCTGCAACTTTAATTGATACACTAAGTATTTGGATAAATGAATCTTTCTAACGAAAGATTCGAATTTTACCAGATTAAAACAGATTTTTAGTTGGTAATAGTTAGTTTACAGATCCATTAAATACTAACAAAGATTATTTTAATTATGTAAATATTTCATCATTAGATACCGAGCGGTCGGTTTGTGGATATAAGAAAATGTAGTCCTCATGGCGAACATAGTTACATGAATAAACTGTTGAAACATACCCGATGCTGCAAATATTTACCGACCTTATCCCCTTTCTGCATCTTTGGGGCGTGCGCTGCTAATCGAAGGTTCGCAGTGTCACCTCTAATTATTATTATTATTATTACTACTACTATTATTATTATTATTAGCAATGGCTACTTGCTTCTCAGCTTCATTGTAAACGTCATTGTAATCAATAAAATTAGAGATAGTTAATATAAGTAGTATCTTCAATTCAAGCTTAAACTGTTTTCCTATAGATTAAATATATTTTAGTATGATTGTTTTACATTGATGAATTCCTACGTTCAGGACATGAGGTTTCTGCAATATTTTTTTTACCTCGGTCTTAGAGCGTCAGTCACGTCAGATATTAAAGCGGTATTGTATTTATTAAAACATATTAAAGCAAACTCCAAATATATACGATTTTTTTCTTTAATACACATATTACCACACATATTACGGAAAAATATTAATACCAAAACGTTTCTTATAAATATTTTTATTAAAGTCTACAAATAGCGGATAAAATTATTACTCACGCAAATTTTCCGGCATTGTTTCACCATGAATATGCACACATCATGATGAGTTTATATTACCTTTCAAAATATTAAACACCGAGACGTGTTTGCACCTATTAGAAACTATTTAATATCTCGTAAAAAATATTCTTTATGAAAGTTATATAAGTTTCTCATAAAAAGTTTAAAAATTCATTTTACCTTATTTTGTCTTTTTTTACAAAAGTTTTTATAATATTAAAATGAAATGATATTGGTTTTCTTCGAATTTCTATTCTTATCAGATAGAAATAATAATTTTTAAATCTTTTCTAGAAATAAAACTTGAATCTAGGGAGTTTGGCTTTCGACGCGATAAGCTTAGTGAGAATTTTGTCTTTGTACGGATTTTGCCGTGCTTCCAGGTGCGATACTATAATTAATTATCTACTGATGATGACAATTTCGTTAGCGCAAAACGTATACGTTATACCTATGTTAACCTATACGTATATATGTATCCGTATAGGTTATATTAACCTTAATTTTTGAAGTGCATATATAAGATAGTATATAATGAATTATTGAAATAATACAACGAAATAAAAAATTTAAAAAAACATTGAAAATGTGTGCCAAAAAGATGTCAAAGCAGACATAATAATAGATAAACGAAGCAAATTATTTTTTGACTAAGTAAAAATACTCTCATATACGAAGATAGAGCGGAATATGTCTAGAACGAATCAGAAGATAACGCTGCGCGCGTGCGTAGTATGTTTTCATTTCGGATAATCCTCAAAATTGCAAATCTCCATCACTAATCACAGAAGTGAACTTTTGGATGCTGATCGAGTAACATGTTGAAGTGCGCTTTTAGACACTCAGGGACGATCGATTTAACGCGTGAGTAAACATGTTCAATCATGTCTGTGTATTCGATTTCTTGTTTAAGAAAGTTAAATCATTTAGAAAAATATTTGTAGATAGTAACTGGCAATACTGTCTAATAATTACAGATATTATCCATTAATTATTCTGAGCAGTGTACTTTTCAATTGTTCACATGTCTACCAGACTTAAGCGTCTTCGTAACAGCATGAATTTCCTTCTCGATAACGAAGAAAGTGGAATACCTTGACCTTGGAGCACCCTCTAAGACGAAATTTCGTCTCAGCGCTTCTTATACCATCTGAATACAGTCGTACGTAGGCAATCATTTTATAGAATATCTCCTGTTCTATAAAATACTGATCAATATACAATCCACAAGCAAAATTATAGCATGATACTCCGTTTTTAACACCGAGCTGATGATAGCATCGTGATGTTTGCCATTTGTTAGAATATATTTAACTTGACAGTTTCATTATACGACCGCTATTTCTATTGTTGACAGTAACTTGAAAATTGTATGTCAGCGAAGAAATGGAATTAACTCGTGCAATTATTTTTCATAACTTTCGACGTGGATTATCTCAACAAGAATGCATCAACGAGCTGAATTCTTTATATGGTGATGAAGTACCATCGAAAACTACAGTAATCGTTGGTATAGTGAATTCAAACTTGGACGGCGTTCTTTGGACGATGAATTTAATGAAGGTCGTCCCATAAATGTGGTGTCGGAAAACATTAATGCAGTGTCTGAATTGATAATGCAAGACTGTCATGTGATATACCGTGAGTGGGTACCGTGGGTACCACGTAATTTGACAACCGCTCAAAAAAGGATTCGCGTCGATTGGTGCCATGAAATACACAAAAAATACAATGGCGATGCTTAAAAAAATATTTATAAAGTCGTCACAGGTGATTAATTTTGGATCTAATCGTATGAGCCCGATAGTAAACAGCAGTCGGCTGTGTGGGTATTCCAAGATGAGCCAAAACCAACAAAAGTTGTTCGCGCTCGAAGCACATCAAAATAGATGGTCGCCTGTTTTTTCGGAAAAACCGGTCACGTTGCAACCGTGCCTTTAGAGAGTTGTAAAATGGTCAATCCCGAATGGTACGCAACTATTTGTTTGTCAAAAGTTTTTGAAGAAATAGGAAAAACAAACCGAAAATGACAGATCATTCTCCACCATGACAATGCGAGCTTTTACAGGTCGGTTCAAACAATTGAATATTTAACCGGGCAAAACATTGAATTGATGAGCCATCCGCCGTACAGCCCTGATCGAGCACTCTGTGGTTTCTTTTTGTTCCCACGTGTGAAGAATAAACTTTGTGGTCAACGGTTTTCTACGCCGGAAGAGGCAGTTGAGGCATTCAAAGCTCATACTTTGGAGATACCGCCTTCACAATGGCAACACTGCTTTTCGGATTGGTTTAAACGAATGCAAAAATGAATTGATTTTCAAGTAGAATATTTTGAAAAGCAATAAAACTATTTCCGATAATAAAAAATTTTCTTTTATTTGCTATTCCCGAAATATAAACGGCTACCCTCGTAGTTGGTGAATGGTCGTATTGATTGTCCAGACCTTCTGTCCAACTTAAATTTATCTGTTTCGCGCTTTTCCTCTGGAAGTGCAACTACGTTTGTGTACCCGTACGTCGAAGACAAATCTATTTTAAAAAGTGCCTTTGATTCATATGTCAAGAAATATAAACAAGATCTATAAAGATAAATTGTTCTTTTATTTATTTTTTCAACAATTTCTTTTACTTATGTAAATTGGTCTTTTTTATATGTGCTACGTACATAAGTATCTTTGCTCTGTAAATGGATTAGTCTGTTGGGCAATAAAGAATATTATTATTATTATTAAGAAATCTTGAGCTGAACTACACAAATACTAGAATCCTTTAAAAGAATAATCTAAATAAGTAACAAAGATACAGCAACATTTCTCTCATATGTCTTCCGTGAAATCTCTCTGTATCTGCTCTTTTCAAAGAACATATTCCAATCCATTTGTCTTGCTGTCATATTCTGTATAAATACACATACCATAATCTTTCGAGAGTGGCGTCTTTAATATTTTTAAGAAAAATATCAATATTTCCCTTATTCTTAGCAAAAGACCGAAGCTTGTTTCGCGTGTTAGTTTTTTGTTTGAATAGAAAAATGAGGCTACGCTGTTTTTAAAAAGTATTCAGGTATGCAGTACTCATGTACGTAAGTAAATACGTCAATATGCTCCGTAATTTAAGAAATAATTTGCGCATACTTTTAAAAAGTCTAAATATAACGCGAATTTATAATGCATATAATGTGTAGCTTCTATATTTTTTCCAGTTCTAATTTAAAAACCTGCAAATGAATGAGAAAAGTGTTATTTATGGAAAACATATTTAAATAAGAAAAACGAGTGACATTATTTCCATAAATACTATTTCTTTCACGTAGGAAGTAAATGCAGATGATTTTACCAGAATTTATTTTCGAAAAATCTTTACATTTATCAATTTTGGTTATTTTTATGTAATAATGAAAATATCTCAAGTACCAGGTCGGACCAATAATTAGTGAGCCTAGGTAAGAAAATGCGAATTTTTTGTAAAAAATTATATTATTTCTCAACGTATTATTCTTGTAACTTTGTATATTTAGTCCATTGATGTTCAAATCTTTTCATTCTTTCAGAAAAGTAAGCTTCATCAAACTGTTCGAATTATGCATAAGTTTCAGAATTACCTCCTCATTCAACTCGACTCCCTGGTCAACGAGCCAAGTTTTAAGAATGAGTAAAAGAAAATAGTATGAGGGGGCCAAATTTAGCGAACAAACTGAATGTGAAAAATAAAAAAAAAGTAGTTCTAAATGTAGTTCATAATCCGGCTTGTAGATTTTCGGAATTGTTGCCCATGATTGTTACTTCATCTTGGCTTTCGGATTGAAACAGCCTCCGCGGTGCTTCTGGTGCCGAAGTTGGTGTTCTAAGGAGGTAATCACTGAATGTCCTAGAGAACACATTCAGTTTAGCGCAAACCTACCTACACTGACCGATACCGATACTCTTTCCTATCATCATCCCGTCCAAAAACAAGATGACATTAACTCAGTTCGAAGAACTTTCAGCATATATGGTCAGAATTCTCTACCCAAGGAATTAATTCATGTCACCAACACCCTAGTAAACAATACTTTTCTAATAATATTCAACAGATCATAGACCCACATCTTAACCTTAGTCATCCACAATCTAATATCAGCATACTTCATCCGCTTTTTCTAAAGCTTTTCTAACAGTGTAAAACATGATATTCTATTATATAAGTTGAGCTTCATTGGATCCTCCCTTCATCTTTGGACTTAAAATACAGTATATGGTCGCAGATATTATGTTTTCTGCAATGAATGACCTTGTTTCCATCTCGGGTGTTCCGCAAGGCTCGACTTTTGGCTCTTTATTATTTGAGTTATTTATTTGTCCATAACTTACTAATGTCTCTTAACTGGTCAGTTCTTACTTATGCTGATAATATTAAAACTGATAACAATATCAAGACCATGGGTGATTGCTTTCAGTTTGAAGATAACCTCGATAGGCTAATTAGTTGGTGGAATTGTTTTAAACTGAATTTCAGCATTGGAAAATGTTAATGATAATCTTCTGTTGAGTAAATCAGAGATTAGGAACCTTGGCATCTTCTTTGATTTTAAATTTGCTTTTAAATCCCATATCAAGTCTTTATTTTGACGATGTTAACTAATTAAACTCACTTTACTATGCCTTTGTTTTAAGCATGCTTAAATAAGCACCCCAAATTTGGAAACCATTGCATGCATGTGACAATTTGACAGCATTCACGGCGAATTTCTTACGACTCTTTCCATAAAAAGGTGTTTACAGTGCCAGACCTGGTGAGTCGGCATGACATGGCTTCGCTGTCTTCCCGACAAGAACTTTTCTGTCGAGTTTGTGATGAGAATCAGAAACGCTGGATTACAAAACATATCTTTTAATGTTCTCCGTCTACAATCCAGAAGTGACTGTGATTTTAGAACACCTATGTCTGGATCAGCTGGTTACGGAATACCTCAAGAATGTGATGCGTGATATCGCCAAAAAAAACAAGAATATAATATTTCATTACAATGGATTTTATTGGCTTCATTTTTTTTCAATAGAATTAAGTACTTCCATTAATGTAAGAATTTCTTTTTAATTTTATATTTGTACAAGGGTGGTTCCATCTGGCCTGACCTAGAGATGGAGGTAGTTGTTTCAAAAATATCACTGTATTAGAAAATACACAATCTATAAAGCATATGTTTCAAGTTTGAGGACGCCACGTTATTTAGTATTTGTTTGGCAGCTATCAATAGTGAACGCTTTCAGTGGATTTGTAAAAATGGAGAAAATTGGTCATCGTTACGTGATACAATACTTTTCTTTGAAATACCTCAGCCCAACCGATATAAAAGATGCACTGGATTCTACTCTGGGTGAGTCTGCTCCTTCATTTACAACAATGAAGTATTGGGTAGCAAAGTTTAAACGAGGCTGTACGAGCTGCCAAGACGAGCATCGCAGTGGTCGACTAATGAGGTGACGACTCCAGAAATGGTGTAGAAAACCCACAACGCGGTACTGGATGATCGTCGACTGAAAGTGCGTGAGCTAGCAGACATAGAAGACATTTCAAAAAGCGCGGTACATCGCACATTATCTGAAAATTTGGACATGAGAAAGCCACGTTTGCTCACACTCGAGCAAAAACAGTATCGTGAAGGTGGTTGAATTGAGTGTTTAGCGAAGTTTCACAGCAACAAAGCAGAATTTTTGCACCGTTTCATAACGATGGATAAAACATGGTCTATCACTTCACACCCGAGACAAAAGAATAATCAAAACAATGGACTCAAAAGGGAGAACCGGCTCCAAAAAAGGCGGAGACCGTTTCATCTGCAGGCAAGGTCATGGCATCGGTGTTTTGGGATGTGCGTGGAATAATTTTCATTGACTATCTTGAAAAAGGAAAACCTATCAACGGCGAGTATTATGCGAACTTATTGCAACGTTCGAGCTAAGAAATCAAGCAAAAAGGGCCGCATTTAGCTAAGAAGAAAGTATTGTTTCGTCAAGACAATGCACCAGCTCACAAATCCGTTATTGCAATGGCCAAAATTAATGAATTTAAGTTTGAATTGCTACCTCATCACCTTATTCGCCAGATTTAGCCCGCTCGAATTATTTTCTGTTACCGAACTTGAAAAAATGGCTGAGTGGTCAAAGCTTTTCCAACGATGGAGAAGTGATGTCGACAGTTAATGGCTATTTTGAGGAGCAAGACATTTCATATTATGAAAAGGGTATCGAACTTATTGAATATCGCTGGAAAAAGTGTATAGAGCTGAAAGGAGATTATATTGATAAATAAATATGTTCCTTTACAAAATTTTTCTGTTTTCTTTGTTGGGTCGTGTACTTCTGGGACCACCCTCGTATAATAATTAACTAAAACATAGTTCAGTAATTGTTTGTTGTTTCCAATTATGTTGAATTTTCTAGGTACAATCATTTACAAGAAAATATTGTGAAAACAGTCTAACCGATAACACTTAGTAACTTAGTTATGAATTAAACTACGTTTATCTAATCGTATGGAACCACTCTCCTAACAAACAACATAACTTGGCTCTTGTTCTGTAATTAAACCTCTATCTGTTGGGCAAAGTTCCTATTATTTTATTATTATTATTAAAATAAAAACACATAGTATAAGTTAAATGCTAATTAATGACTACTAACTAATAGACGCACGTATACTTTTTTATTCTTTCACATTTTTAATGACATTTGCCATTTAATTTACTTTTTTGTAGTAAGCAGGATAAAAGCTTTTTGTCAGCCAGAGGTTGTCTATCATTAAATTGGAGAGACTTATTAAAGAATGTAATAGGGATGTACATATGTACATAAAAGTAGAAAGCGATTATATCGAGAAATTGGAAAAATATATTTTTGTATCACCGTGCCTTCCTAATTAGGAGTTTGCGTTGTACACTAAGTACTCAACCGATCCATAGAAGACTGAATAGTAGGGTAAATATTACTTCACATTATTAATAATTTGTATTACGAGATAACTAAATAAGCGTGAAATTAAACTGTGTACTTAATATTAGTTATACCAACATAATTATATTTTATATGTAACCTACCACTTAAACGGTTACTTTCTATTCAGTAATACGCTTGAAGGTCACAGCGTGATAATATAATGCGGTAATGGATTTTCTAAATGACATTCTGGCATCACTATCAATCGATCACATTTTTTGTTCGTGCACATCTTTCGATCCACAAAAATTGGATACTTTGAGTAGACTGCTTTCCCTCTTTATGTATAAAGCACGTTCTTTTTATATCGTATATCGAATATCTATTGTACAAAGTGATTCAAATAGTTGGATACAACTACTATGTGTTTGTATTTGAATTCTATAAATTACATTTATTTATACATTCATTAAAGCTGTTCAATGTGCCCCTCTACGGCTGCACTGATAACACCTAGATGATAATAAAATTCATCCCACATTCAATGAAGAATGTGTTGCGTCACTGAGTTCACCGCAGCTGTAATACAGTTTCTTAGGTCATTTGAATTTGTGAAAATAGGCAGTACGTAAATTGAATTTTTCCCAAATTCCCACAGGCAAAAATCGCAACGTGTAAGATCAGGGGACCTCAGTGGCCAGAACTAAAATGTTCGTTTTTCATGCGACCTATTCATTGTTGAGGTAGAATGCTATACATTCAGGAAACGTCGAACGTTGTATCAATTATATATTGTCTATTCTCTTCAAAAGCTCTTGCCACCAGTCAGCGAGCTTCGTAATTTTTCGTTTACACAAGAACCTATCTTTATCGATGAAGAACGACAAAGTGCTGATTTAAAGTCTCAGCTGAACCACGTAAGCAGTTTTGAAAAGAACTAAAGAAATGTAAATCTGAAGGTCAAAGTCCGGCAAGTATAATGAGTGTGGCAACATATCCCATCCGAAATTCAATAAATTTTAACGAGCAATCAAAGCTGTGTTGGTATCACATTGTCCCGATAAAGTACCACTTCATTATTAACGATGCAGTTGGGTTTTCTACCTGGGTAAAGTACTGAAATGGCAGTGTACTGTTTTCTAAACAGATTAGTTTGTTGTATTGATAGACGAGAGGGTGATGAATATTTCTTGTGACATTTTTCATGTAATCGATATAATTTATAATAATATACAAGGGGTAAACTAGAATCATTACGAATACAAGGATTGGCTCTTGGTTGCCTCAAATAATATTTAAGGGACAGAAAGTAATATGTAAACATTATTGGGATATACAATAATATGCAGGAGTTTATTGTTATCCAATTTAATAACTACAGGAATCCATAATGATCAATAACAGCACCAACTTTATTTTTAGTATACGTTACCAAAAATCCCGCTGTGTTGAATTGGTGTTCTGTTTATCAATATGCTGACAATACTTCATGTATAATAGCTGGAAGAAACATGGCAGTTCTATCACAATTAGGGGGTAAATGGATCTACAAATAACTGGTAGGAAAACGACTATATATTTAGAACAAAATCTAAGAGAAGAAACAATTGTAGTTTATATAACGAAACCACACAAAGCATCAATGAATGTTAAGCAGGTTCCGAATGTAATTTATTTCTCAATTTTTTGGGTATAAATTTTGGCAACTGTAATTAATAATTTACAAAATATGATTGATATAAATGTCTTAAAAGCGTATTTTTTGGCAATATTTACTATCGAATAAAATATTGCGTCCCTGCTTGGGGAGATACTACTGGAGTTGTGCCAAAAAAGTATAGTGAGACATATATTGAAAAAAACCTGCAAATACTCCTTGTCATCCCTTATTTCGGACGCTAGATATTCTTTCTTTGCCGTCTGTGGACTTGAGGTTTAGGAACGTCAAAATATGAACATCCTAAACAAGAGGTCCACATTTTATAATGGTAGAGAGGTAAATAATTTTTGTGTACGTCATAAAACTGCGTTAATCGAAATAACACGCCTAATTACCCAAAAATAAAGATGTATACTATTCCAGATAATTATAAAATTATTTATCTAATAACTTTTCAATATACAGGGTGTTTCAAAAAGAATATACGTATTTCGAATGCATGTATTTATTAAACTTTAAGACATACGAATATGAAACTTTACACACATATTTACGAACCTCTCAAGTTCAGATTACAGATGTTCAATATGTCCTCCATCAGCGACACGAACAATATCACATCAATACTCAAATTCCTCCCATACTCTGGCAAGCATGTCCTTTCTCACTGATGTTATGGCAGTAGGGATCCGGGTCTTCAACTTTTCCAGGTTCTGTGGGAGTGGTGGTACATAAACGTTGTCTTCAACGAAACCTCACAGGAATAAGTCACAGAGTGTCAAATCCGGTGACCATGGAGCCCAGCTGAGACATGCTAAGTCGCCAGCTCCTTGACGACCAAACTCGGTAGAGTTTCATTCAGATATTCACGCACTTGGCGACTCCAGTGAAGGGGTGTCTCGTCTTGTTGAAAAATGAAGTTGTCTTCGTGCAGCCTCAGAAACAACTAGTTTTGTAACATAGCGAGATACTGCTGACCGTTAACCGTGTTTGGCCTGTAAACAAATGATCAGGAT
Source organism: Dermolepida albohirtum (assembly GCA_031893035.1). Lineage (NCBI taxonomy): Eukaryota > Metazoa > Arthropoda > Insecta > Coleoptera > Scarabaeidae > Dermolepida > Dermolepida albohirtum. The sequence goes on along the minus strand of JAVIWB010000207.1, from coordinate 18,102 downwards.
ATCGCACAAAACACATTGATTTAGGCGAATCTCGAACATGCTCAATGGCTGCATGCGGGTTCTGTAGACCCCAAAATCGAACATTTTGTTTGTTTACCAGACTACTAATATAGAAAGCCGTTTTATCACTGAACACGATGCGTTGTGCGAAAGTGTTATCAGTGTAAATAGCATCATGAATGTCGTTACAAAATGCCATACGTTTCCGTTTGTCATCAGGTCGCAGAGCTTGTAACAACTGTAACTTGTACAGCTTCATAACCAACCTACGTCTCAAAACACGCTAAATTGTTGTTGTAGGAAGTTGTAACTTCCTACTGGCACGACGAGTTGATTTTGAAGGATTACGTTGGAAAGCAGTTTGAATTCGTGCAACATTTTCTTCAGAAACACAAGGGCGACCAAGACTCCTTTACATACACATCCTGTATCTACAAACTGTTGATACCATCTGCGAATGTTGCATCCATTCGGAGGATCAATTTGGTAGCTCAAATTGAAACGTCTTTGCACTGTAATCACGGAATTGCACTTCGCAAACTCGAGAACACAAAATGATTTCTGCTGCGGAGTAGCCATTTTAGACATATACAAATAGAAGGCAACTGACATCTAGCGGCTATTAAATAAACTAGACTATGTATTCGTTTCTCAGATAGCCTAGCCGAGGCGCAGCGATAGATAGTTTGGACAAATTAATAGTTTGTAGTATGCATATTCTTTTTGAAGCACGCTGTATATATTACAGTTCTTTTTTCTAATTTGTTTATTTTTAGATGTTTTTTATCAATGTGCTTTATAGCAATAAAGTATATTATCACTATTATTATTTATAATAATTCGACGCATCTGGAATTTACAATTTGGTTTAAGCTAAAGCCAACACCAGTATTGTAAATCGCAAGACCGTAAAAGCATTATTACACTACTGTCCTTATCGTTTGTCTTTATTAAGAGGTTGCTATGTTACATAGTTGAAAAAATGGCAAGAATTGAAATTTTGGACAAATCTTACTTATTTTAAAGTATCAGATTGGTGCATAAGTTCGTTAGCGTTTCCATTGATCTTAAAATATTTTAAATTTTAACGATCAATTTGTTATAATGGCCAATTCCCAAATTGATTGGCGCCGATCGTCATAAAAAAAAGGCTTTCAGACGGTATTCTGAAGGTTGAGAATCGTTTATATTTTCTTTGCACCGAAAAAACTATTTCCGCGCTGTACTCTTCCCGTTATGTTTTCTCCGTAAACGATGCAAATGATTTTAGCGGCTTCCGGTGAACTAACTCCTCTATCGAACTCAAACAAAGGTATACATATGTCGCAAATAGTCATTTCTTTCCAATTGACTTACTTTTCATTTGTTAATAAATAAAACAATCTCTATTCAAATTCACAAGTTCATTAAACACATTAAAATAACTTTGACATACGCCTAACAATTTTGTTCAGAGCTACCTCATATTAGAAACCAAAAAATGCCTCGAAATAATGTACCAATTGATAATTTGCATCTTACTTCCATTCTGTTTCTTTCTGTTAGATTTTTATTTACAGTACTGTATGTACCCAAAGAAATTAATATAGAAAGCAGACAAACGAATTACATAAACGAAATCAATTAGTTTGCTGCAAATATTTATTGATGATATTCAGTGTTAGCAATTGAATTCAAATCAAGTGGTATAGGCATTACAAATTAACATTTAATTTAATGTTATTGGCTTGTACGGTCAAATAAGATGACTTGTGTAAATCACTATACATGTCTGATTATCTCACACTTCAACATAATAACTCAAGATTCTCTTATTTATCAATATTTATATTTGTCAGAGACGCACATTTCTCTACTAATCACAGCAACCACATGCACTGAACCATGTGTAAATGTGCAAAAGGTCACATGTCTACGAGAAGGCGACTGGGGGTCATATCAGCTGCAAAATACAATGGCTTTTTTCACCTTGTCTTAATGACCCAATTCTGGTTTCATGCGATAGACCTCGAAGGATTCGCACGTATCTATTGATCACGATCTGATAATTATTGTTCTTCGAATGCACGTTAACCCCGTTTCGAAGCTTTCACAAATTTGATTGTGAGACAGGATACGGACGATAAGCAGTAAACTTTACACTCAAATGTTCTCCTTTGTTGCTTATTTAGACATAAAAAAAAGAAAATATCTTTTTCAAAGCCTACTCGAATTATTTCTTTAGAGTAAATAACGTCACATATTGAGTTCCTTTTTCATTTCTTTGTAAAAGCTTTATACCACGAAAGAATTAGAGTGAATATGGTTTGATGTGACATAAAAGGAAGGAACTTTTAGATAAGAATTCTTATAAAATCGATTATATTACTTGAGGGTTTTCTCATAAAATAGTTATATTTATACTTCAAAGCCGTTTATCTAGCATTTTCTCATCGAAGAAATGAAATTCTTTTTCCTATATTATTACATTTATAGAAATCTTAACAATACGTAGAAACTAGGTCTAAAGAATTCAGAGAATATTGCAGCACACTAAAATATAAAATTGAGAAGTCATCCGGTCTGTACCGTTACTTTCATGCATAAGAAGCGTTGGAAAATCGCTGGCAGTTTTCCAATACGCAACTTTAACTGTTAACGTGGCCAACTGTTTTTATTTCAAGGTTAAAGCGGGAAGAGTACGTACGCGATCCAGACGAAATATAAAATTTTAGTGTAGGCGGTCTTGATTTTGACATAATAATAATAGTTTATGCAGAGTTAATAATTCCTTTTCTAGATGACGATATCTATATTCTCGAGATATATACATAGATTACCATAATATAACTATTGAAAATACCAATCTCGGACTATTTTTAAAATTTTAGATCTACATTTTATTAATACCTAATATGAACTAAAAAAGATGTAATTGAATTAATATATTGGATTAACACAAATCAATTTTTATAATTTAAGCTTTTAAAATAAAGTTAACCATATCTTACTTTGTACGGTAAAAAAAGAGAAAAAGTGCTTTGAAACAAACTCAGTCTCGGCAATTTAAAAAATATATAGCTTGAAGGGCAAATTTTACATTATTTGCTTTAGATACGAGGGTAATTCACAAACTAACCTCCATTTAGCTATTAATAAAACACATGTAGATACAGAAATTTTCATATACAAAGGGTACTAGGAAAGTTTTGCAATACAGCTTTGTTTATTTCATTTTTTGAAAGTACTTTCCACTACACACAATACACCTCTCCGACCTCCGAAACCAATCTTTAAACCAGTTCTGCCAAGTTTCACTAGGGAGTAAAGCACACTTATTTATCCAAAGCCCGCAGAAGGTCCTCATCACTGGAAAACCGTCTCCTTTTAGCTTCATTTTCACATGCGGGAACAGTGCGAAGTCGCAGGGAGCAATATCTGCACTATAGGGTGGGTGCTTGAGAAGTTTCAATCCTGTCGTGGTCTAATATTCGGTGCAAGCTTTGGTACGGTGAGCTGGAGCATTATAATGATGGAGGAACCAGGTGTCCATTCTTGACTTTGGCCGCAGGTTCTTCATAGATCCAATGACTTTAGGCAGGCACTGTTCAGTTTACCAATTAGCTGAGACTGTCTTCTGTGTGTCCAAAACAACGCGTTCCATAATTCCACTCGATTTGAAAAATACAGCAATATTTTTCTTCTTTACAGATCGGGATTTTTTTGACAACTACAGGTGTGTCCTCATCATCAAAGACCCAAACTTTGTTTTGAGCTTTGGTCGGCACATCGTAATAGTACAGCCAAATCTCGTCACCTGTCACGATGTTGTTCACATACCGAGATTGTCCCTTATTAAACTTTTTTAGCATTTCCCGGCACCAAGTCACACGTCGTGTCATCTGCTCTTCAGTCAGTCGATGCAGCACCCAGAGGGAACAAAGTTTCTTCACGTACAAATGATCGTGCAGAATCGAACGAATTACTGGTACATTTAGACCTGAAGTACCCTCTATCTGTTGGTAGGTCACTCGCCTGTCCTCGCCAAGCATTTTCCTCACAGTAGTAACATCTTCCTCCGTAACTGACGTTCGTGGCCCTCCCGGCCTCTCAGGATCCTTCACAGTTAAATTTCCCCTTTGGAATTCTCTATACCTTCTAAACATCGTTGTGCGATTTGGACAAACATCACGCAAAACTACCCTTATCTCATTTCGTGACCACGATGCCATCGCAAACACTTTACACTCTTACTGTTAATGAATAACTGAGTCCATCGACATGGCGCGGCGGATACTATGCACGTATGAACATGTCTCAACATGCAGCAACAAGCAGCTTCCTACGATTCATTGTTGCGTCATATTGCAAAACTTTCCTTGTACCCTTTGTATATATATATATATATATATATATATATATATATATATATATATGCAATGTTTTGGAAACACTTCTGCATTATGCCCTGTAATTCATTTTCAGGAAAATTCTTGTCTCTTCTTTTTTAATCACAAAAATATTCGAAATGTAGCTGCTCGATTTCCAGAATATCATTCAGTTCATACCCTACTACGTCTCCGAAATTGCTGTAATATAATGTTGTAATAATCATTCATATTCATCAAAATTAACCTGTTTGCAGAGAACCATTTCTCACTTGTCCTATAAATATTCATACATGAAGTCGTAACATTTAAATCACGTCCATCCACTAAGACACTAATATCGTCCTTATAAGAAACGAGTGTCTGGCACCGAACGCATCTCTGGATATCAGGAACATATACAATAAAGAGGATATACTACCCTTAAGAACACCCATCGTGTGAAGAGTTGCTTTGGATTCAAATTCCTTGACATATTGCTTAATCACTACCTTTTCAGAGTACCTAAAGAACGGTAGCGACCTGACCGATCGGGTTATTAAGTAATATTAGCAGGGTATTGTTTTGAGGAGATAATCACGAAGACGCAGTAAGATACTAACGAGATTTATGAAGTTTATTAGCATAGTTACGTTAGCTGAACGGATTACACTTTCATTTTCTGTTTTAGACAAGAGCTCTTCTGTTTATCTTATGGTAGTTTGCATTTTCTTTCTTTCATAATTACTTAAATTGTGTGCATATATTACGTTTGTGTAATATTTTTATTTTTGGAATATTGGAATACTTATTGAAAAGAAATCAGTCCTCTCCATGGGGAAAAGGGAGAGAGTGTTGAATCGGTGGAGTAGTTGGAGGTACTTTTTAAGAAAGAAAATTCAAAAAACAAATACATAAAGTATGTACTTTTTTCCTGATTTCTTTTAAATTTATAATTTCGAAATAACCTTCGAAATATTAACTACTATGTAGCTACATATGTGGTTTTTGTTTTTCAATTAGATGCAACCTTGAACCTTTGCACGAATTACGTTATTATAATTCAAATGCATTACAAACAACACTTTCATCTTTATTGATACTTAATTCCTTCTTCATAAAATTCTGCCATCTGGGATTGTAGTCAGCCTGTGACAGCATTTTGAATTTGTTTATCGGTGTCAAAGCGCTATAATCTCAGTCACTTTTTCGAATGAATAAACATCACTTGAAACTAGAATTGTAGGTTGCGTGGTTAATAAATGTCCCATTTGAGATAACGCAGCAATATTTGTACTTGTTTAATTTCATTATCGATCTTGAGCGTATTTCATCTATGCAGTATTGAGATTATAGCGCTTTCGTAAAGTGATCGATGTTACTAAACATGGTTTCGTATCTTGCTCTACCATTAGCTTACTATTGGGTTGGCAACTATGTACTTTCGGTTTTGTAGTATAAAATAAAACACTTTTTTTAAAACAAAGAATAGTTTTTAATCAATTACATATTTTCCATTTCACTCAATGACCTTTTGCCATCTTTCTTTCAGCTGCATGATTCCGCGCTCATAAAATTTCTGGTCCTTATCAGCAAAAAACTGAACCAGGTGCGAGTGAAGGTCATCGTCATTTGTGAAAGTTTACCATTCAAAGAATTCTGCAAACTTCGAAATAAATGGTAATCAGATGGTGCTAGATCAGGGCTGTATGGGGGATGTGGCATCACTTCCCAGCCAAGCTCCAATAGTTTCCCACGAGTTGCCAAAGATGTGTGAGGCCTTGCATTATCTTGGTGGAAAACTACACTTTTCCGATTTGACAATTCTGGCCGTTTTTCTTTGATTGCTTCATCCAGTTTTATTAATTGTTGGCAGTAAGCATCAGAATTGATCTTTGATTCCTTGGAAGCAGCTCAAAAAACTTTGGATGCAATTCAGCTTTCGATGTGGTTTGAGCTGGTTTGTCGTGTTTGCTCCATGGTCGTTTTCGAACTATGTTACTGTACAGGACCCATTTTTCATCACCAGTGATGATTCTTTTTAAGAAAGGGTCGGTTTCATTTCGTCTAAGGTGCATATCGCAAAAGTTGATTCTTTGTGTTAAATGAATTTCTTTCAATTCGTGAGGTACCTAAATATCAAGCTTCTTAACCAGCCCAAGACATTTTAAATGTTTTTCAATTTTTGTGTGCGATACATGTAGCCTCTCCGCAACCTCTCGAACAGTTACACATATGACGATCCTCTTCAATTATGACTTTGATTTGGTCATCATCAACTTAAGTAGGCCGACCAGAACGTTGCTCATCTTTGAGGGAAAAATCTCCAGAATGGAATTTTTATACCAATTCTGACACATGCGCTCTGTTAAGCAATTAGCACCATAAACTTCACATATCTTTTTGTGAGCCGCAGCAGCTTTCTTTCCTTTACGGAAATAAAATAGTAAAATATATCGAAAATGTTCGTTTCTGCACTCCATTGAAAATTAACCCACAACTAATAGCTTTAATAACGCACTACTTGCTTCTGATGTTACGTCAATGTGACTAGTATCACGCGACAAACGGTAAAGTACAGCACTAACATACGTTATACAAAAAATAAAGCAACGCTCTCTATCAGTAAAAACCGAAAGTACTTAGTTGGCAACCCAATACAATTCTCTTGTTACATTAGCCGCAAACTGGAATGAGGTTCTCAAGTGGATGCGAATATGGATTTTTCTAAAGCCTTTGACTTCGAACGTTTTGGAATTGGCGCTAATTTAATTGCGTAGACTGCTTCATACCTCTCTCATAAAAGTCAAGTAGTTAACATATCTTTGGTAATATCCAGATATATTAGTTACATCCGGAATACCTTAAAGTAGCCATTTAACACGAATTCTTTCTTTACTTTTTATAAACAACTTATAGAAAAACTTTACCATTTCTAAATAGCTGGCATACGCGGATGATTTAGAAACATTTAAATGTGTAAATTCTTACCTTGGTGGTAAAGAGCTCCATGAAGATGTTGATTTATTTTTGAACTGGTGTACAGGCAACACTTTGTCACTTAACTTTAACACATGCTAAATTATAACGTCTTCAAGATAAAATAGTTCATCTTTAGTTAACCCATCCAATAGTTATTACAGGTCTTTCTAGAAGATTTTTAAAGAAGATAAATAGAGACTTCTTTTAAATGCAAGTCAATTGTTATCTACTTATTACCCAGGGGATTCAATGTCAAACTGAATATTGTATTAGAAAGAGTTGATCATGTTACCGACTTACCAGTTGTACTCGAAAGTCATTATCGGTTTTGTCGCAAAAAAAACTACATAATTTTTAAGAAAATTGAAAAATTTATTTATTCTTTGATTCTACACATCTTGCTCATCTTTCAGGCAATTTATGAATGCCATTCCAAAAAAACTGTTTGTCCTTTGAGCAAAACCATTCATCGAGCCATTTTCTAACTTCTTCGAAATTGGCGAAATGCTGCTCTGCAAGCGCGTGTCCCTTTAATCGGACGGGGCAAGGTCAAGAGAGTACGACTGGTACGATATTATGTCCCATCCAAGTACTATCAACGCTTCATTGACTGGTTTTGTTGAATTAGATGGCGCGTTATCGTGCTGTAAAATCAGCAATGTCGAGTTTCGTGCCTGAAAAAGTGCATTTGAGGCACGCATTAACGCATTACTGGAGCATACTCCGGCCATAAAAACATGTGAGGCGTGGTTTCGACAATTCAAAAGCGGCGATTTCGATGTGCAAGACAAAGAACGTTCTGGTAGACTGGAAAAGTTTGAAGATGAAACTGCAGGAGTTACTGGAAGAAGACCCAACCCAAAACTCAAAAACAATTGACAGAAACGTTAAATGTAGTTCAAGAAAGGATTAACGACCGATTACGAGCAATGGGAAAAATTCGAAAGATGGGAAAATGGGTGCCACATCAATTGAATGACAGGCAAGTGGGAAATCGAAAAATCGTCTATGAAATGCTGCTTCAAAGGTATGATCGGAAGTCATTTCTGCATCGAATAATGACGGGTGATGAAAAATTGGTTTATTTCGAAAACCCTAAGCGCAAAAAATCATGGATGTCACCTGGCAAAGCCGGCCCATCGACCCCAAGGCCAAATAGTTTTAGTCGCAAGACAGTGCTCTATGTTTGATGGGACCAAAGTGGCGTGGTATATTACGAACTATTGAAACCTGGTGGAACAGTTAATAGTGATTGCTACCGACAACATATTATCAATTTGAACCATGCGTTGATAGAAAAACGTGCAGAATGGGCAGTGATTTTACAACACGATAACACGCCGTCTCATACAGCAAAACCGATCGAGAAAACGTTGAAAGCAGTTGGATGGGACAATATCGCACCTGCCGTACTCTCCAGACCTTGCCCCGTTCGACTATCACCTTTTTGCATCAATGCGAAACGCGCTTGCAAAGCAGCAATTCGATAGTTTCGAAGAATTTAGAAAATGGTTCGATGAATAGTTTTGCTCAAAGGACAAAAAATTTTTTTGGAATGACAGCAATAATAGATAAAAATGGGCACGATGTATATAATCAAATGGCCAATACTTTGAATAAATTTTTCCATTTTCTTGAAAATTATGTATTGTTTTTACGAAAAAAACGGTAATGATTTTCTGGAACACCGTTAGATGCCGCAAAAGATATATTATGATCAACTCACATCTTTTATTAGTTTCTACTACAATTTTAGACTTTACAGTTTCGATTAACAATATTATTACACTGGTACAAAATACAATACCCAATATTTTGTTATGTAGTCAATAACATATATATTGCCTTTGTTTTACATTGATACGTGATTTGTATTTTTGTCACGTACTGTATATTAGTTACCTAGTAAATATACAAAGTTAACATCAACAATGTAAATAAGAACGAAACATCTAAAAAGCTCGAAAAAGTAGATACATTAAAACAAAATAAATACAAAAAAGGTTTCATTGAATATAATTTGATTGAAAACAAGTTGAGAAATGAATTATGCAAATAACAATTTTATGAAAGCATAGAAAATGAAAACTTCGAATATCAAAAGAGGAACAATATCCTAAAGCCTTTAATTACTCTTCTTCTTAGAACCAACTTTAAATGGTTCAGTATCCTAAATTAGTTCTTGGGCAATAGTTCCCACGTCTTTTCATCGCTGCGCCCTTGTTTCTTTAAGGCGAACGGTAGCGGTTCGATAAAAGTTCCGACTGGTCTTTCTCCCTCTAGTAATAACCCTTCGTCCCTTCTTTCAACAAACACCCAACTTGTTAATTGAGTTGGAAAAGGCACTTTCTTCCTATTAAAATACTTCATTTGACAAGAAAATCGCTAGGAGAACGTTGTAGGGTGTATATTATGACTAGCAATTTAATTTTCATTTACAGAACATTTAAAATATCGACGTTAAAATATAAATGTTAGTAATGTACATAAATTTAATAAACAAAGTTTTTTTAATAAAATAAAATTAATTATAATTACTTTAATGCTTTTTTCTACTTTTGTCAGAGATAATTCAAATTTTAATTACAAAAATTTCTCCCAGTGGTATTCGTCACGCTAACACGATCCTCTAGAGGCACTACATATGTTTCTTATTCACTTCAAAGGATTAAAAACACTTCATCATCCAAAGCCTCTCTCAAACTTTGCCATCACTTCATATTTTGAGCAACGAGTATCCAATTTCCAGCGAGTCTTTTTATGTCGTCTATCCAACGAATAGGGCCTTCTTCCTTTGTTTCTGAATACGTTCAACCTTGAACGCCACTGTACGATCCTTTTCACCCGCCTCTCATTCCAGCCACATTTCTCTGCCAGCTCCACTTCAAACACAGAATGATTCCAATGGTATCTCGTTCTCCTGTATTTTGTCTAATTTTTTAATTTAGAATTTTATCTCTAATAGTAATTCCCAGTATTGATCTTTTCATCTTGCGTTGCATTACTTGTGTTCTGCCGATATTCTTTCTTTGTTAGAGTTAGTGTTTCTGTGCCTCTGTAGGATTAAATTTCGTGTTCGTCTGAATGAAAATATTTTTCATAAATGAGAAGAATTTTGAGAAATCATCTATGGTAAGATCTGTTTATTTCTGATGGCATAAATGATTTAAAGGTGATCAGAAAAGCTGCGAGATGCAAGACAATCCAAGTGCTTCAATTAGTATGCTAACTGAAGAAACTATCGGTATTGAAACAGTAACTATTGGCATAGATCCAAGCTTAACTACCCCGCAAACTTCTAACATTTTTTGGTTTCCATAACGTCTTTGAACAATGGGGCCAGTTGGGATAAGACTATCTAATGCACTAGAGAATGACTATACATGTAGAAGATAGCAGTAGTCCTAATTTTTATTGGCCAAGAAAACATTTTTAAAATCCAAACAATAATTCTACACATTAAAATGTTTTTCTCTAATAAAATAATAATTTTCATATTCTTAATACTCTCAGTTTAATTCAAAGTATATCCAAGCACATTATTTACAGATCTTTTATAGTTTTCCAGATATATATGAAAATATTACTGATACCTCTGAGAGATGTCGTCTCCCGAAACTGACCAATTAGGCATACGGACACTTTTAAAATGTTATTTAAGTGATCGATAAATTTATTGCAGAAACAAGCAAGATTAGTTAACAGGAAATATACTTAGAATAAACCTTGTTGCTGAGGGTATAAGAATGAACATAGATTTTACTAAAGGCCAAAGTAGTAACTAATTCAAAAACTTGGGCGAAATTAAATAAAATTGAGATAGGCCTACGATTGCCTGCATCACCTTTTTTGTGAACTGAACAAATTACGTGTGCAAATATGAAACTTAAACTGCTTTTATTTCACCGTTGATAATTAACGATAAGATTTAGCTAAAGCATGCCAATATTTTCGAAGAACCAAACTATTAACCAAATCATCTCCAGCTATACATTTAGTTGATAATACGAGAGTAGATAGATAGATCCCCTTGTTTCAGCCCTGATAATAGAAAAATTGCAAATGCTTTACTTTTATTTTTCTACATAGTCTCCATATTTTTCCCATCGATGTTCTAGCATTTCTAATGTTTCCCGAAAAAAAATTGTTCAACCTATGCAAACCAATGATTTACCGCACATATCACACCATTATTTGATGGAAATCGTTTACCACGCAAATGTTCTTTAAGTTTTGGAAACAGTTGGTAATCGCTGGGGAATAAATCTGGTGAATATGGTGGATGTTCAACTAATTCGAAACTTGCCTGAGCTATTGCAATTGCGCACCTGTGACTGAGTTCGTTATCCTAATGCAAGAGAACACCTTCGGGCAACTTCCCCCAACGTTATTCTTTTATCGCGTCATGTAATTTGGGAATTAAGTTGGCATACTAAGCACCTGTAATTGTAGTCCCTTTCTGCAGGAAATCTACTAAAATTAAGTATTCAGCATCCCAAAATACGAACAGCATGACCTTCTCTGCTGAAGGTTGCATCTTGAATTTTCTCGGTGGTGGTAAACCTCGATATGTCCATCCGTTACTCTATATTTTGGACTCTACATCGTAACGATGAATCCAGAACTCATCAATTATCACAAATCTTGCAAGAAAATTTTCTTTATCGTGTCTATATCGCGTTAAAAGACGAATGCAAATGTCTTTTCGAGTTTCCTTGTGTGCATCTGTTAACATTCGTGGTATCCATCTTGCAGACAAGTTCGGCAATTCGGCAGTAATTATATTATATACCACATGGTATGAGAGACCAATATCTTCAACTAGTTATCTAATAGTCACACGTCGATCTTGCAACAGGAGCTCGTGGACCCATTTAACATTTTCTTGGGTAGTGACGGTTATGGGCGCTCCACCTGCATATTCGTCTGTACACGACTGCCTATCACATTTAAACTCATGACACCCGCTTTTAACTATGTCATATGATACTGCAGATTCCCGTAATGCATCCACCAAATCTTGATGAATTTGAGTTGGGATCATCTTTTTGAACTCAACTATTTAACTCGTACATGGCGAGTTACAATATGACGTGAAGATAAATAATTGTTTTGGTTTATAAATGGTTCAGCGGCGGACCAAAGGGATCAGCCCTGGTAAATGCATGATCGTTAGAAAATCATTTTCGTTCACAAGGCAGCTAGGGAAAAGTACATCAAATTTAATTGGGTAAATAGATTTAAAAAAGCAGTTTTTAATCAAAAGTACTTAAACACATTAACTATATCTTATGTGGCATTGAACTTCTCGTCCGACAAAAAAAGCCATCCGGGTGTTCTCGTTGTGCCACGTTTAATACTCCAAAAACTTCCATAAATCAGAACAATTTTGATTTATATTGTTCTCCTGTCTGTAAGTAGTTACGATAATTTGTATCTCGCTTAAATTTCTCCTAGTAAGAAGAATGTTTAGTTAAGAGCAATTTTTTCCTATAATATTCCTTACTTCGCAAGTTACATAGAATAATAGAAGCAAAAAAATTAATGGCTACAGACGAATGGATAAAATACTACCCTAAACGTTTATTCATGAATGAAATTTGAACCCACAACGTTTTGAACGAGTATACTAATCATTGCATTTTACTTTTGAATCAAGTTAAGGACTCTAAATTATATTAGCCTTATGGTTCGCGTCCCTCTCAATATTGGGAGGGAGGGTTCTCCTAATATTGAAAATTACTTCATTAGGGAAATATAATATTAAGGAAAAAAAATTAGGAATTTAATCACAAATTTTTCAATTTTCACCTTTTACGAAACAAAAAATCCCCAACAATTATACTAAAATACGAAATAGGTAGACATGCTTCTTACTGGGGGGAAATTAAGCGTTTGAGATCTTGTTTTAAATCACAGATTGATACAAATTATCGTGATTACTTACAAAGAACGGAAAATTACAAATATGCTACCAAATTATTCATATTTTTTTATATTTACAGTAAATTATTTATTTAAATTTATTGGCTTTTCATGTGACATTTTTAAAAATGCATTATTGCAGCTATACATCTGGCAGAAATTCTTCCTATTGCCTATACCGTTGCTAAAAGTATTTCAGGGTACGATGATCCGGCTTCAGAATTATATTTAGAAACGTCGCAATGCAAGGCGTCACTGACATTTTTGTCTGGATGTAGAGTTCATTTCTATCCATTCAATGTGTATTACATTTGCGTGATAGAGTATCCGATAGGTCCTAATTGAGTGGAGTTTACCACGTAGTTAATAAATACGATAATTCGACTACATTATCTAACTTGATATAAGTGTTTTACCTTATATTAGTACAAAATGTAATAGTTTTCTTGCTTATTTATGGAAGTTTAAAAGTACATTTAGCGCTAACTTAGTGGCTTATTGATTACATTCCGTATAAAATACGAGGGATGCTCAGAATATATATAAATCACAATCTGACAACGAGTAGCTCAACACGGTAAGTAGTTTACGAAAGCACCTTCAGGTGATGGCAGAGTCCTGCTCTAAAGTGACTCGTTAGTAGAGTGCAATCGCATAGAGGCACGACCTATTTTCAAAACGACAATTGTGCTTGAACTGTTTGCATAAGAAAAACACCATAGTATTGAACATTTTTTTGGCGAAAGGAATTTCTATAAAAGATATTCATAATAACATGGTCATTGCTTACGGTGAAAATTATTTGTTTTGAAAGACTAAGCTCCGTAAAAGAACTGTAGCAAGACAATCATTATTAGACTCGAAAAGATTCCTTTTGGACAGTAACTCAAGTAAATACAACTAGTTTCAGTGAATTAATCGTAATAAGAAATTTGTTTATTGCAAATACTGGTTAGATAAATTATATAATTAGTGAGCTTGGCGAAAGAATCCACCACTTTTACAATTTGGCAATCCTTCAAAACATTCAAAACTGTCAAAATTTGGATTTATCCCAATCGTAAGAAGGTTTGTCATTTGAATAGAAGCGTTTGTTTATGGAAACAAATCTCTATCGATTGTAGCCATGAGACAATGAACATCTGAGTTTAAACGTGGTGAAACCAGTACATTTGATGAGCAACGTAGTGGGTGTCCACTGTGTCGTTCACTCAGTGAGTATCCAAAAGGCTTGTGTATTCCATAAATTATTAAAAGTACATGATATTAGTTGAATTTGATGGAGCCTGTGGTTGATTGACTTGATCAATAAGGTTGATATATAACCCCTTTCCACATTAACTTTGTAAATTCTGTATACGCATTTCGACAACCAAGTTGTCATCATCAGCAGATAATTTCAAAGTGTCGTACCTGGCAAAACACGGGGAAAAACAATCGCACGAAAATCAAACTCCGTACGCGATCCACACCGTTCAAAACCAAGATGTACACTAAGTGTACATCTTGGTTTTGAACGGTGTGATATTGTATTATATGACACCGAATAAAATTGCGCAAGTAATTAGTAACAAGAACTATATATTTCATATGGATCGACGGTTCCGATTTTTCATAATGAATTAAGTATGCACAAATTTCATTTCAACTGTCAATTTTACAAATTAAGACATGATCTGAAAGATTTTGGCGTCAAAATGAAGGTACAGTCGAAAGAATAGACTAAGGCCGGTACAAATGATCCAAAGAAGGCAAAGACCGGAAAGGTTATGACTACATTCTTTAGGGACTCCTGTAGGATTCCTGTATTTCCGTTCTACAAAATGGTAAAACTATAAGAAGAAGCGAATGCTTTTTCTTTAAGATAATGCAACAGTTTGCACATCGACTGTTTCGATAGCAAATTTAGAACTGCTTCTACAACCAGCTGTTCCACTAGATTTGGCTCTTCAAACTCTTTCCTTTCTCCCATCTGAAAATTTGGTCTAGTGACCAGAGATTTCATATTTCAAGCACATTCTTGAATTGACGACAGAAGTGATGGTTACATTTGTCAAAACCAATTCATAGTAGACGACGTTCTCTTTATCCTACCAGATTCACAATATCAGTTTACGCGGAAGGGTATCAGCTTTTATTCGGGGAGCTGCCTTTCTATTAGAGCTAAACTATTATTTTCTGTTGATGTTAACATGACCGGCACCATTTCTCGTCAGCGGTAACAGTATGGGACAAAAATGATCGATGTTGTTGACAAATTAGTAAAGAGGTACAAATGTTGACATGCTGATTCTTGTTATTTCTACTCAAAGTATGCGTCAACCAAACAACCAATTTTTGAATTTTAGCCATGAAAACAAATATCATATTGTGATTAATTGGTTACAAGCCATTATAATGGTCAATTCTCGAGTTAATTAGTATGAATCATCATGAATTAAGACGGTAAAACGATCTTCATCAATATCTGATGATCTTTCTAAACATTAAGAATCGTTTATGCTAAAATGGCCCTATTTAAATCTTGAAAACTATTTCCGTCCCAATCATGTTTTCTCCGTAAACGGCACAAATGGTTCTAATGCCTTCCGATGAATAAACTTCTCTTGATCTCGAGCAAAAATCAGAAATTCTCATTTCTTTCTATTTGAGTAAGTGATTAGTCTAGTTACTGATTAAAGTTTCAATCATTGCTATCTCTTCCAACTATATAATATATAATAATCGCTTGTATAAAGAAAAGCGATATGGACAGTAATGTAACAACGCTTCATCATTTCCATTTCGTCCGATTTAAAATACTAGTTTAGGGGTTGCCTTTAATTCAACCAAATCTTGATATCTTGATACAATTATTAATTTCTACATTATCATTTGTGCATATTACAATACTGAAAGGGTAAGCTAATATTTACCTACATTAAGAAAAAAACTTTACAAGGATATATATACATATATATATATATATATATATATATATATATATATATATATATATATATATATACAGACTTGTTCATTCTAGAATTAGATATGCGCTGTCCAGTTAGTGCAGTTAGGTTAAAGCGCGCGAGAAAGGAGGATAGAATATCTCTCACTGGCAGTTTCGTTTTCTCCCACTTTTGTATTGCAAACAACTTCCCCTACTTTCTCGCGTGTTACGCGTGAGAATGTCTGAAATCAGTCTTCACCAGCGACATGATGTGTGTAGGTCGGGGCTGTAAATTATTATGCATTGACAATACGTACCTACATTTTTGAATTGTATAAATTATTTGATGCATTTTATTTGAATCTTTTAATAAAATGCAACATGGCTATTTTCTTGAAATGTTTTGCCGTTTGGCGTGAAACTAATAAAATATTCTTGAAATAAATGAAATAGAAAATTCTAAAAATTAAAAAGATTTTCAAACAATGAAAAAATTAAAAGAAACTTTTAAAAATCCTAGTGTAGAATACGACGAACTGTTAGAGGTTTTACGTCAACTACTTCAGATATTTGTTTACTAGAATAAGAAGGTTCGATTTCAACAATACTGCACACCTCGATTTCCCTCTGTTCTCGTTCTTCAGGTAACTGACGAATTCTAGCTTGATCTTCGTCAAATAAGTGAATACAGTAGGGGAAGTTGTTTGCAATACAAAAGTGGGAGAAAACGAAACTGCCAGTGAGAGATATTCTATCCTCTTTTCTCGCGCGCTTTAACCTAACTGCACTCTTTCCACTTGTGGACAGCGCATATCTAATTCTAGAATGAACAAGTCTGTATAATAATCGCTTGTATAAAGAAAAGCGATATGGACAGTAATGTAACAACGCTTCATCATTTCCATTTCGTCCGATTTAAAATACTAGTTTAGGGGTTGCCTTTAATTCAACCAAATCTTGATATCTTGATACAATTACTAATTTCTACATTATCATTTGTGCATATTACAATACTGAAAGCGTACGCTAATATGTATTTACCTACATTAAGAAAAAAACTTTACAAGGATATATATATATATATATATATATATATATATATATATATATATATATATATATATAGTATAATACGTAAATAAAAAAAATTAGATCTACATCTCGTGAGTATAAAGTGTAAGCACTTTTGTCGTGTATTGCAGTTAAGACAGGGTATTGTTAACACATACGTCTTGTGCGTTAATTCGGTAGCAGTCTGCATAATATCTAAAATACATTTACATATTGTATTTCATTTTCTGTGGCCTTACGGTGATTAATATCTCTTGGACGAACACCGAGTCTGCCTGATGTTTATATATACATATATGAACACTGTTTTGAATTATTAAAATAGTTAAATAAATAAAAAAATAAAGATATATGTGTTAGTGGTATCATGTAATTATTTAAGTATGTTAGATAAAAGATCATTGTAATTGAAATTTGTATTAATAATGAATTTTTAATAAGTTTGTAGAAGAAATAATATTATATCATGTACATATTTAAGTTGAAATGAAAGAAAAATTAAACATATGTATACTTACAATAATTTGCTTAATACTATCCTTCCTGGTTAAATTTCTTTTATATATAAATATGGTGATGAATGTAATTTTTTTCGTATATTTTGTGAAAAATGTTGAACTCGTTTGACCAGGAAGTCATATTGAACGTAAATTTATGTATGTCCCAAAATTGTTTCCAGTTCGAAGGTAAGTTCCATAAACAGAAACAAAACAAGGAACACCAATGGGTAGTTGTCTTTCTCCATTTATAGAGGAATTATTTATGAGTGATTTTGAAGTTGAATTTAAACATAACCCTAAACATTAACTATAAGAGTTTGGATCGAGCACGTAGATGACATTTTCG
>JAVIWB010000206.1:0-14373 GCA_031893035.1 Dermolepida albohirtum | reverse complement strand
TTGGTGTGGGAGTAGCCGCCGAAGAAGCCGACCGAGACCGATTCGCTGAAGTCGTAGTTCAGGCCGGCGACGAAGCCGTTGCGGTCGGACTTGTAGCCGTAGTAGCCGTCGTGGGTGTCCTGGCGGTCGAAGTCGCCGAGGTAGCCGGTCCAGAAGCGGAGGCCGGTGTGGGCCGGCATGCCGTCCGGCAGGGAGGCGTAGGCGTTGCGGCCGCCGGCGGAGGAGGCGACGAAGCCCGGGGTGGCGTTGGCGCCCCAGCCCTCGAGGCCGTGGACCCGGGCGGATTCGGCGGCGCTTTCGACGCCGCGCAGGCCGACGAAGGCCTGGTTCATGTAGATGCCGGGGGCGAAGCTGTTCAGGCTGTTGCCGATGGTCCAGGCCTGGGAGCTGGACACCCAGCTCTGGCCCATGAACTGGTCGATGGCGCCGAAGGCGTCCCGGGCGTTCTGCATGGCATAGTGCATCTGCTGGCCGTAGATCGAGGTGTACTGCACGTTGGCCCAGGTCTGGGTGCCGTTGCCGTTGCTGAAGCCGGTCACGTAGGAGCCGAGGGTCAGGTTGCCGGATTCATCAAAACCGTCGAACAGCAGGTAACTGGCATTGAAGTCCAGCAGCTTCTTGTTCGCGTCGATGTCGGCGCCGATGGTGGCGCCGGTGGCGCCGCCGGTCGTTGTCGTCAGGGTGCTGCCAGCGGCATTGGTGAAGTCGAACAGCGCGAGATTGGAATCGCGGGAAGGATCGAACAGAAAATTACCATCGTCGAGGTAGACATTCAGCACCTTCCCCGCTGAAGTGGTGGCGGTAAAGTCCCGAGCAAAGGTGGTGGTGCCGGTGGGGGAATTGAGATTTACGAAAGAACCGCCACTCGCATCCAGGACGTTTTTGCCGCCCCAGATCAAATCGCCATCGCCGGTCTTGTTGAGGATGAAGGCGCCGGCGCTCATATTGGCGGTAACCGGATCAAGCATCGTGATTTTGCTATGGAGGTCCGCTTCCAGATTGAACACCGCCGTGTTCGATCCCTCGAAGTACGCGCCGCTGGCCTGGCCGTTTGCCTTGTTGCCGCTGATAGACGCCACGCTCCCGGCGGAAGTCTGGTAATCGAGGATCAAGTAGCCGCTGTCGGTATTGCCGTAGATCGCGCCGCCCTTGGCGGCGCCAGAGGTCGAGTTCGCCTGGTTGTTGATGAAGCTGGAGTCAATGAGGGTAACGGTGTAGCCGTCCGACAATATCGCCAGACCGCCGCCCTGCGCGGTTCCGGTTCCCTTGAGGGATTGGGCACTATTGCCGTCGAACAGGACGGTGTCGAAAATAACGGTGCCCATGCCAGTGTGGAGATGAACGCCGCCGCCGGAAGCGCTGGTGTTCGATCCCTCGGCAATGGCCTGGTTGTTGCTGAAGTTGCTGTCGGTGAAGGTCAGATTCAGCTTGGAAGGGGGAGTGGTCGAACCGTCATTGAAGGCGTAGAACGCGCCGCCCCTGGCCCAAGCCATATCGCCTCTGCCCGAACCATCGACAACGGCCTGGTTCCTGTCGAAGGCGACCCCGATTATTTCGGCAACCTCTGTGACATCATCGATGACCAGACCGCCGCCGTGGGCATGGGAACCGTTGACGGTGGTGACGGAGTTATTCGAGACCAGACCGTTGTCATACTGGAAATAGGTGGCGTTCTTGATGCGCGCGCCGCCGCCGAAGGTGCTTATGTAGTTGGTCGTGCTGCCGATGTATTCGCTCTGTACCGAATTGTCCACAAGATTAACGTTTTTGAAGGTAACCGCGCCGCCAGCGTCGGGGAGGGCACCGGAGTAATTGCTGGCGTCGATAAACGCGCCACCGCCCATGACCGCCCAGTCATTGCCGGTTCCCTTGAGATCGATGTGGTTGTTGCTGAGGGTGACGTTATTCAGGACGGCGGTGCCGAAAAACGTTCCGCCAGTGGAGGTCCCTATCGGGTTTCCGCCATCACCGATACCTATGTTGGAGTTAACCGACCCAAGGTACAAGCCGGCGCCGCCGTAATAGGCGCCATTCGTATTGTTGGTTACCGTCAGCCTCCCGCCGGTGATTTCAAGATTGCTGAGGTTCACCTCGCTGTTGATGCCGCCGGTGTTCATAATGGCCAAAACCGGAGAGAAGCCGGTAGAGCCTGCATGCCCCATTGTGACCATCGCTCCACCCTTGTCCCCGGCAATGATAATACTGGTAAACGAGGTGCCCCAGACAAATAGCGGGGGGGTACCCCCATCCCATTCGTACGGGCCTTCATCGCCCACAAGAGCCCACAACGGTATGATGGTGTTCGAGCCGCCGGAGGTATCCAACAGATCGCCGGTAATCAGGAAATCAACAGTTGTGGTTGTGGGGGGCCCATTAGCCGTGCCAACCTCCGTTTCCATCTCTGTTTTATTCGTAATATCCCCCGCCCAGGTATTGTCGCAGAAAACAAACCCTGTCACCAAAGCGATTCCCAACCACGCCGCGACCCATCCGAAGTGGCTTTTCGAATAGCTGAACCGTTCCATTGCATCTCCCCGTAAAAAAGTCCCATTCCCTAAAAAAACAGTGCGGATTTTCATGCCCATTCCGATCCCTCCCCTGACACCGACCGGATACGCAAACCAATTCATCAACAACAACCGATTCAACAAAACCCGGACACATTCATTGTTATCGGACCATTTTTCAGGATTTATACTGGTCGCATTTTAAAATTCGGTAAAAGTTGGCATTTGTGATTTCCATTGGTTACACTGTAATTATGGATACCTTCAAGTGCTTTCTCAGCGATAAAGAGCGCCATGAGCTTTGCGGCTTCCTCAACCGCCGGGATTTTTCCGGTCGTGAGCATGGTCGCGCTTCGGCGATTCTTCATCTCGACAAGGGCAAATCCGTGCCGCAAGTGGCGGAAATCACCTTTCTCGACGAGCAGACGGTCCGTAATTTTGTCGACCGCTACAAGGGCGGCGGCATCGACGGCCTACTCAAGGACGAGTACGATGGCCGCTCTTTCAAGCTCACTCCGGAGCAGCGCAAAGAGCTTGAGCGCCATCTTGACGATACCCTGTACATGGACTGCCAAGGTGTCGTCAATCATGTACTTGAGGCGTTCGGCATCACCTACAGCGTCAGCGGCATGCGTGTTCTTTTGCATACGCTTGGCTTCGTCTACAAGAAGCCCAAGCATGTTCCCGGCAAGGCCGACCGCGAGGCACAGGCCGACTTCGTCCGGCGCTTCCGTGAACTGATGGCGCAGAAAGCTCCCGAAGCGCCGGTGTATTTTGCGGATGCGGTGCATCCCACGCACAACTCGTCGCCAGCCTACGGTTGGATTCGACGGGGCGAGGAGAAGGAACTCGTGGCCAATTCGGGCCGCCAGCGCCTGAATCTTCACGGCGCCCTCAATGCCGTGACGAACGAACTCATCGTGCAGCGGGTCGACAGCGTCAACGCCCAGGCGACAGTGGAGCTCCTGAAGGCGATTGAGGCGGCGAATCCGCTTGCGCCGCACATCCATCTCATCGTGGACAACGCCGGCTATTACCACGCTCAACCAGTAACCGACTACCTGAAGACGGGAGAAAGCCGAATCCAATTGTGGTTTTTGCCGCCTTACTCGCCCAATCTGAATCTGATTGAGCGCGTATGGAAGTTTTTCCGCAAGAAAGTCATGAACAATCGCTGTTACGCGACGTTCAGGGAGTTTTCGGAGGAAGTCCTGATGTTTTTCGAATGCTTGTCGGAATACGCCGACGAGCTGAGGACGCTCCTCACACACAACTTCCAACTCTTTGGACAAGGCACCGAAAAACAGGTGACAAACGCATACTGAATTTACCGAATTTTAAAATGACTCCGGTATATCAGTCATTTTTTAAAAATTTCCTCACTACAGAATGTTTTCCTTCCTCCACGAATAGAGGGGCGCCGCGGCAAAGCCGGGGCGCCCCTCCACCTGTTCCGTCACAACATCCCGCTTGCCAATGGAAAGCGAAAACGACCCCATGCGGGAGGAGAATTTGCCAGCCGGCCCCCGAAGATGCCGCCGAACCGATAACATCACTCCACCCCAACCACAGCCCGCCGTTTTTCCATCCGGCAAAAATGAAACGCCCCCGCCACCCGCGCCCGTCCCATAGAAGAGCGCGGAACCACACCACATCGCAACACCCCATTGCCCAGGCGAAGATTATCGCCTTGCCGGCGGAAAACGACCCCCTCCCCAGGGATAAAAAGCGCCCCCCTGGACCATCCCTCTCCCGCTCCGGCGGGAGAGGGATTTTTTTTTCGAGTCGGCCGAGACGCTCCGAATCAGGGCAAAAGCATTGCATTTTCGAAACGAGTCGCATAATAGGAGGGCGGATACCCCAAGAAACCGCCCCGCCGACCCGATGTCGGCGGACATTACCGTTTTGGAGGCCGGAGCATGTCGAAATCCCCCCTGCCGCGCGGCGTTGTCGCCGTCCTTGCCCTGTCGCTCGCCGTCCTGGCGGCCTTTTCCGTCACCCGTTCCGGCGAAGTCAGGCTCAGCCGCGAGGACGAGGCCGGCCTGGCCGCCGTCCGCACCCTGTCCCGGGGCTTCGCGGCCGTGGCCAGAATCATCCGCCCCGCCGTCGTCAACATCCGGGTCGAACGCCTGGTCCAGCGCCGGGCCAACCGGAACTACAACGACCCGTCCGAATTCTTCTCCAAGCTGTTCGAGGACCCGGCCGCGCCCTCCGTCCCCCGCACCCAAATGCAGCGCGTCACCGGCCAGGGATCGGGCGTCATCGTCGACAACCGCGGCTACATTCTCACCAACAACCACGTGGTCGGCGACGCCGAATCCATCAAGGTCCTGCTCCTCGACGGCCGCGAATTCATGGCCGACCTCATCGGCGCCGATTCCAGCACCGATCTGGCGGTCATCAAAATCAGCGCCGACAACCTGACCGTCGCCCGCCTGGGCGATTCCGACGCCTGCGAGGTCGGCGAATGGGTCCTGGCGGTCGGCAACCCCTTCGGCTTCGACTTCACCGTCACCTCCGGCATCATCTCCGCCCGCGGCCGTTCCGGCATCAACGTCCTCGACGTCGAGGACTTCATCCAGACCGACGCCTCCATCAACCCCGGCAACTCCGGCGGCCCCCTGGTCAACCTCCAGGGCGAGGTCATCGGCATCAACACCGTCATCATCACCCAGCCCAACGCCGACACCAGCACCGGCATCAACTTCGCCATCCCCTCCAACATGGCCAAGAGCATCATGCAAAGCCTGATTTCGCAGAAGCAGGTCACCGCCGCCTACCTGGGCGTCGAATCGTCCTCCCTCGATCAGGCCCGGGCCAAGAGCTTCGGCCTGCCTTCGCCCCGGGGCGCCCTCATCGAGACGGTGACCAAGGGCAGCCCGGCCGAGGACGCGGGATTGCAGCGCGGCGACGTGGTGGTGCGCTGGGGCAGGCGCGAAGTGGCCGACGACAAGCAGTTCCGCAACCTGGTGGTCATCACCCAGCCCGGCCAGCCGGTGGACGTCGAGGTGGTGCGAAGCGGCAGAACCATCCTGCTCAAGGTGGTCCTGGCCGCCAAGGCCCCGGAAATGGTGGTCAGCGGGCGCGGCGAACGCTTCCTGCAAAGCCTCGGCATCACCCTCGCCGACGCGACCCCGGCCGAACTGGAAAACATCGGCTACGAACCCGGCGTGGCCGGCGTCCTGGTGGTCAATGTGGAAAGGGGAAGTCCCGCCGCCAACCTCGGCTTCCGCGCCGGCAGCATCATCCTCAACGTCAACAACCGCGACGTGAAAACCGTCGACGAGTTCAAAAACGCCATCGGTTCGCTCGAGCGGGTCCGGGTCGTCGACATCCTCTGGCGCCACGGGGTCTTCGTCAACCGGGCCAGTTTGCGGCTGGATTGACGGCATGACACATTTTTAACCGGCGTTTCTCCTTGCCTCGGCCGGGGTCGATGCTATACTGTCTGCACCTTGAAATTGCGATTTCCCGGACTGTGCGCGGCGAGGGGCGAATCAGGGAAACCAACGGGGAATGGGCAGCCCCTTCTCCCCATTTTCACGATTTCGTGCCGCGCCCAGTATATAAAATCGAGTCCCTCGATGTCCAATCGGCGGCGCACGACCCGCCGGAGATGGTTTCGGGCTTGTCCTTCATCCGATTTGCGGGAGAACCGTCATGAAGCTGATCCTCCTCGGCCCCCCCGGGGCCGGCAAGGGAACCCAGGCCAAATTCATCTGCGAAAAGTTCGGCATTCCCCAGATCTCCACCGGCGACATGCTGCGGGCCGCCGTGCGGGCGGGAACCCCGCTGGGCAAACAGGCCAAATCGGTCATGGACTCCGGCAACCTGGTCTCCGACGCGCTGATCATCGACCTGGTCAAGGAACGCATCGCCCAGCCCGACTGCGGCAACGGCTTCCTCTTCGACGGCTTCCCCCGCACCATGGCCCAGACCGAAGCGGTCCGCGAGGCCGGCATCGACCTCGACGCCATCATCGAGATAAAGGTTCCGGACGAGTCCATCGTCGACCGCATGTCGGGGCGGCGCATCCATCTCGGCTCCGGCCGCACCTATCACATAGCCCACAATCCCCCGAAAATCGACGGCAAGGACGACGTCACCGGCGAACCGCTCATCCAGCGCGAGGACGACCGCGAGGAGACGGTCCGCAAGCGGCTGGGCGAATACCACCGCATGACCGCCGTCCTGTCCGGGTTCTACAGGGACATGGCGAAAAAGGAAAAGGACGCGCCGGCGTTCATCGACGTCGATGGCTCACAGTCCATCGAAAAAGTCACCGCCGACGTCATGAAAAAACTTTCCGCGCTGTGAGAATCGCGGCGGACAAAACGGTTTTGGGAAAAGGCCGCCCCGCCGGGACGGCCTTTCCTCGCGATCTCTTGCACCGGCAACCCGAAGCGCATATGATGGAAGAGGCGATGCGACGCGGTCCGACTCCCCGAGGGGGGAGTCGGACCGCGTCGATCCCCGTCCTTTCCCTTTGGAGACAAGCATTATGCGGCACCGTTTCTTGCTGATTGCGATCCCCGCGCTTCTGTTCCTCGCCGCTCTGCCCTCCGGTTGCGGCAACCCCATCAAACGCGAACCGGCCAATGTTTTCCCCGGCAGCCCCTCTTACGAGAAGCGGGTGGCCTCATTCAAGATCACCCCCCCCCAGGCCTACGACATCGCCCTGGAGGCGGCCAGGACCGCCAACCGCATGCAGTTCCTCTCGCGCAAGCCCACGGTAATCGCCAAGCGCTGGTATGTGTTCAGCATGCCGCAGGGTTCGGGGGCGTCCCTGCAGGGCTTCCACGTCAACGGCGACACCGGCGAGGTCAAGTTCGTGAATGACAAGAAGACGGTGCAGAACACCCGGGGCTGACCCCCGCCCTCGCCGCTTTGCCGAGACAGGAATTCCTATGAGCTTTCGCATCGATACCGACAGCCTGGGCCAGGTCCAGGTTCCCGACAACGCCCTCTACGGCCCCCAGACCCGAAGGGCGGAGTTCAATTTCCCCATCAGCGGCTGGCACCTGCCCCGTCCCTTCATTATCGCCCTGGCCCGGCTCAAGCGCGCCGCCGCCGCCGCCAACCTCGAACTGGGCCGTCTCGACGAGAACGTCGCCGGCCTGATCATCCGCGCCGCCGAGGAGGTCATCGCCGGAGCCCATGCCGACTCCTTCCCGCTGGACGTGTTCCAGACCGGTTCCGCCACCTCCACCAACATGAACATGAACGAGGTGCTGGCCAACCGCGCCATCCAGATGGCGGGCGGCGAAATCGGCTCCAAGCGCCCGGTCCATCCCAACGACCACGTCAATCTCGGCCAGTCCTCCAACGACCTCACCCCCACCGCCTGCCACATCGCCGCGGCGCTGGAGGCGAAGGATCGCCTGCTCCCGGCCCTGGAAAAACTCCGGCTGGCCCTGGCCGACAAGATCCCCGACTTCGACCAGGCGGTGAAGATCGGCCGCACCCATCTCCAGGACGCGGTGCCCATCCGCATGAGCCAGGTCTTCGCCGGTTTCGCCGGCCAGGTCGGCGACGCCTGCCTGCGGCTGGAAACGGCCCAGGGCGCCCTGCTCCCCCTCGCCCTCGGCGGCACCGCCGTCGGCACCGGCCTCAACTGCCATCCCGATTTCCCGCGCCTGGTCATCGACCAAATCACCCGGGAGACCGGCCTGGACTTCGTCGAGGCCGGCAACCATTTCTCGGCCCAGGCCGGCATGGACGGGATGGTGAATTTCGCCGCCGTCCTCAAGACCGCCGCCGTCGCCCTGACCAAGATCGCCAACGACATCCGCTTCCTCGCCTCCGGCCCCCGCTCCGGGCTGGGCGAACTGCGCCTGCCTTCGCTCCAGCCGGGCAGCAGCATCATGCCCGGCAAGGTCAATCCGGTCATGTGCGAGGCGCTCATGCAGGCCTGCGCCTTCGCGGTTTCGGCCGACGCCGGGGTGTCCTACGCCGCGTCCATCCTCTCCAACTTCGAGCTGGCCGTGGCCTGGCCCTACGCGGCCTGGCAGACCCTCGAGGCGGTGCGGGTGCTGAGCGCGGCGGTGGAGGCGTTCACCGCCAGGACGGTGGCCGGCCTCGAGGTCGACTTCGCCCATTGCCGCGACCTGTGCGAACGGTCCCTGGCCATGTGCACCAGCCTGGCCCCGGTCATCGGCTACGACAAGGCCGCCCTGGTGGCCAAGGCGGCTTCGGAAAGAGGCATCACGGTGCGCGAAGCCGCCCGGGAACTGACCGGCCTGTCCGAGCCGGAGCTTGACGATTTGCTGGATCCCACGGCGATGACCGGTGGGCCGGCTCCCCTGTAATGCCGAAGCGGGGGTGACCCCACAAGACGTCGGCAACGATTTGGGCGCGGAACTGGTCGAACTGGATTGCCGGTTTCACACCCGAATCATCGTCTGCGCGAAAATTTCACGAAGGAATTATTTTCGTTTTGACATAAATCGGTATTGATTTACCATTATGCTTAATTAGAGTGGCGCACGAGAAGCCGTATCCCACGCACCCGGAGGAAAATCGATGGCGGGACTGTTGAATGTCGGCGAAATGGGCGCTCTCGCCCTGCATGTTTTGGTGGAACTGGCCGTTCTTCGCGAAAACAACCCCGACGACCGCGTCACGGTCCAGGAGCTTGCCGAAAAGTTGCGCGCGAGCGTCCATACCCTGCAGAAAGTGACCCGCCGACTGGTCATGCTGGAATTGGTCGAATGCACGCGGGGCGCGCACGGCGGACTCAGGCTGGCGGTCGAGCCGACGCAGGTGAACATGATGCAGGTGGTGGAAGGAATCGAGGGCAAGATGCGTTCCAACGGCTGCATGTTCTCGAAACGGGTCTGCGCCGAAGGGTGCGAATGCGTTTTCGACGGCGTGACCGGAGTCATGGAAAAGCGGGTACGGGAGTATTTCACCGGCACAACCCTGGCCGATCTGCGCGATATGGCCATGAAGCCGGTTAATTAATCGAAAGGGAAACATCATGGTGGTGGCGGAACGGAAGATTGTGCAAATCGACGCGGAGAAATGCAACGGGTGCGGCCTGTGCGTGCATGCCTGTCACGAGGGCGCGATACAGATGGTCGACGGCAAGGCGAAATTGGTGTCGGATATCTATTGCGACGGCCTGGGCGACTGCCTGGGCCCCTGCCCGACCGGGGCTATTTCCATCATCACCCGCCCGGCCGAGGATTACGACCAGGCGGCGGTGGAAAAGCGGATGGCGGAGATGAAACAGGCCGCCGCCCCCCTTCCCTGCGGTTGCCCGGGCCCGGCCTCGCGGGAATGGAAAGCACGGGCGCAAGCGCCCGCCGGGGGTTGCCCCGGCTCCATGTCCAAGTCGCTCAAGGCGGCCGAGCCCGCCGCCTGCGCCTGCGGGTGCGACCGCGAGGACGACGCCGACCAACCCGCAGCCGAGTCCGAACTGATGAACTGGCCGGTGCAGTTGAAGCTGGTTCCGTCCGCCGCGCCGTACCTGAAGGGGGCGGATCTGCTGCTCGCCGCCGACTGCACCGCCTTCGCGGTTCCGGACTTCCACAGCCGATACCTCAGGAACAAGCCGGTGCTCATCGCCTGCCCCAAGCTCGAGGACAACGATCCGCAGGTGGCGAAACTGGCCGAAGTCATCCGGACCGCGCGTCCGGCTTCGCTCACCGTCCTGCGCATGGAGGTCCCCTGCTGCGGCGGCCTGGTCCGGGTCGCCCAGGAGGCGGTCAGGCAGTCCGGGGCCGATATATCAGTAAAAACCATCGTCGTGGGCATCGACGGCTCGGGAAAATGACAGAAGAGTTTTGAGGGGTGGTGTTTTTAGACCTCGTTGGCAGCAAGGAGATATCATGTTTTGCTATCAGTGCGAACAAACCGCCTTCGGCACCGGATGCAACAAGTCGGGCGTATGCGGCAAAAAGCCGGACACCTCCGACCTTCAGGATCTGCTGGTCGAAACCGCCATGGAGGTCGCCACCAAGGCGGCGACGCTGGCGGCCAAGGGCGAAGTGGACAGGGAGGCCGGGCGCTACGTCATCCAGGCCCTCTTCACCACCGTCACCAACGTCAATTTCAATTCGGTCACCGTCGCCGACTGGGTGAAGAAGGGCATCGCCCTGCGCGACCGCCTGACCGCCGAGGCCGGGCCGGCCGGCGCCCAACCCGCCGCCGCCACCTTCAAGCTGGGCGCCGACCTGGCGGCCATGGAAGCCCAGGCCAACGCCTTCGGCATCGAGGAACGCCGCCGGAAGCTGGGCGACGACAAGGCCGGGATCCTCTACATGATCATCTACGGCCTCAAGGGCGCCGCCGCCTACGTCGATCACGCCATGCGCCTGGGCAAGGAGGAGGACGACGTCTACAAGATGTTCTTCGACATCCTCGCCTTCGCCGCCGCCGAACCGGACGACCTGAACAAGTTGCTCGAGAACGCGCTGAAGGCCGGCGAACTCAACCTCAAGGTCATGCAGCTCCTCGACGCCGCCAACACCGGGACCTACGGCCACCCCGTCCCCACCAAAGTGCGGGTGACGCCGGTCAAGGGCAAGGCCATCCTGGTCACCGGCCACGATCTGCAGGATCTGCACGATCTCCTGGTCGCCACCGGGGGCAAGGGCATCAACATCTACACCCACGGCGAAATGCTCCCCTGCCACGGCTATCCCGAACTGCACAAGTTCAAGCACCTGGTCGGCAACTACGGCGGGGCCTGGCAGGACCAGCAGAAGGAGTTCGCCGACTTCCCCGGCCCCGTGCTCTTCACCACCAACTGCCTGATGCCGCCGAAGCCCAGCTACATCGACCGGATCTTCACCACCGGCCTGGTCTCCTTCCCCGGCGTGAAGCACGTCGAGAACGGAAAGTTCGACGCCGTCGTCCAAGCCGCCCTCGACGCGCCCGGCTTCGCCGCCGACGAACCGGAAAAGAGCATCATGGTCGGCTTCGGCCGCAACGCCGTCCTGGACGTCGCCGAGAAGGTCATCGACGCGGTCAAGGCCGGCGCCATCAAGCACTTCTTCCTTATCGGCGGCTGCGACGGCGCCAAGCCCGGCCGAAACTATTACACCGAGTTCGCCGAAAAGGCCCCAAAGGACACGGTCATCCTCACCCTGGCCTGCGGCAAGTACCGCTTCAACAAGCTGGACTTCGGCGACATCGGCGGCATCCCGCGCCTCCTCGACGTCGGCCAGTGCAACGACTCCTACTCCGCCGTCCAGATCGCCCTGGCCCTGGCCAAGGCCTTCAACTGCGGCGTCAACGATCTGCCGCTGTCCCTGATCATCTCCTGGTACGAGCAGAAGGCGGTGGCGGTGCTCCTGACCCTGCTCCATCTCGGCATCAGGAACATCCGCCTCGGGCCGACGCTGCCCGCCTTCGCCACCCCGGCCGTGCTTCAGGTGCTGATGGACAAATTCGCCGTCAAGCCCATCACCACGGCCGACGCGGATCTCAAGGCCATCCTCGGCTGAGAAGGTCCTCCGGTTTCATTTCCCCGCAGACCGCGGATATTTGCGTGGGCACCGACAGTGGACTTTTAAAGGAAATCGGGCCAACCGCCGCCCGATTTCCTCCAAAAGTCCACTGCCGCGCCCAGCATAACAAGAACATTCCGATCCATGGGCCATGACACAACAAACGACGGCGCCTCGTTTTTCAACCGATATAGGCGGGTTCCATTCGCGCCAGAAACCGCGCAGGGTCTATTCCACAGTCCTTGCCTATGGCGACAAGCTCCTCGTAAACGGATTCGCGGATTATCGCACCCTCCCTGGCGACGGATCCGACAGCGGCGAAATCCAGTTCGCCCGGCACGCGAATGCAATCACAGCCGTCTGCCTTGGCCGAACTCCGTATTTCGTCAAGGTAGGTGGAGAGACTGGCCTCGATTTCCTCCTTCTCGCCGAACCGCCCGTAATCGATGGCGATAAAAACATGCGAACATCTGTCCGAGCCTGCGGTTTCGCGGACATGGTTGCTGGTCACCCCTCCAGCGAGAACACCGGTCAAAATCTCCACCATCATCGAGAGGGCATAGCCTTTGTGCCCGCCGGTGACCGTCCCGAATCCCCCCAGAGGCAGCAACCCGCCATCGCTCTTTTCCCGGCGGATTTTGCGGAAGGTTTCGGGATCGGTGTTGACCGCGCCGTCGGTGCCGACCGACCAGCCGTCCGGGAGAGGCATTTTCTTCCTGGCATACAGCTCCACCTTGCCGGCGGAGACGATGCTGGTGGCGATGTCGAAGTGGAAAAACGTTGGAGACGCGGGCATGCTGAAGGCGATGGGATTCGTCCCCATCATGGGGCGCTTGCCAAAGGCCGGCACCACCATCGCCTCGGTGTTGGTCATGCAGACGCCGATGAAACCCTCCCTGGCCGCCATGAGGGAATAGTAGCCGCCTATGCCGAAGTGATTCGAGTTCCTCACCGTAACGATGCCGACGCCGGTGTTTTTTGCCTTCTCTATCGCCATGCGCATGGCCTGAATGGAGGCGGGTTGGCCCAGCCCCTCGTTCGCGTCGAGCACGGCCGTGGAGGGCATGTCCCGCAAAATGGCGACTTCCGCCTCCGGTCTGATCCGGCCCGATTTCAAGCCGGCCAGATAGACGCCGATCCGCTGGATTCCGTGCGACTCGATGCCCATCCTGTCGGCGGCGATCAAGACTTCCGCCGCGTCCCAGCTTTTTCCGTCCGACACGCCGTGTCGCTTGAAAATTTCCTCCGCCAGCGTTCTCATGCTGTCGCAGTCGTATTTGTTCTCCTTGATGTTCGATCTTTGTTTTACCGCGACAACTTTCACGCTCAATTCCGTCTCCAGTAGTTGTGAATCCATAGCCAGTCTCCAAATTTCCCGGTCTGTGTCGCATGGTGGACGCGGCAGGCGCATCGCCGTCCCCATGCCTACAAATCGATCTGAGGGTAAAGAGCTTTTTGAAATCACCCGCGCTCCCTTCGTGCCAAAAGGCCGAAGGGCTGCGCCGAACGGCACGCATAACGATTGCGCGTTCGGGTTGAGGGACGACTTTACGGGACTACGCGGAGAGCGGAGGCGAGCGTGATATGGGACCGAAGACGAGATGCGCGTTCGGGTGGCCACCCTGCAGGAACGGGAGCGATTCGGCCGTGAATTCGCCGAAACCCACCGCAAAAGAGGAATACAGAGCCGCGTGAAATGACTCGTACGGCTGGTTTGCGTTGCCGCGGTGAAGGGCAAGAGCGGAATAGCGCCGGCTGACGAGGAGGGCGGCGTTGTTGCTTCTTCCCCGGGCGCCCCCCAGCGCGGCGACGCCGTTCTCCGCATCATGGTCGACAATCGGGCCCAGCAACCCGCTAGGCGAACGATATTCGGCTGCGGAACAGGGAACGGCGACCTGGGCTTTTGCGGATTTGGCGGGGAAAAACCAAAGCGCGGTCGGTGTCGCCACCAACGCGAGAATAACCAGGAGTGGCAAACGCGGTTTGGGATTCACGCCTGAATTCCTCCACACATCACACCTTTCCCTTCTATCACTATATATCCTATTCGCCCCATTTTTATGCAAAAAACACAGAAATTTCGTAATAATTCCGACCGGAACGATTCATTGCATACATAACGCATCTTCATGAAATCAAAGCGATCCCACCCTTCGCCGCGCCCATGGATACACTCCGCCGCTGTCGATCGACTCTGTGGAAAATGCCGCTTTCAGGGAGGTCACCGAATGTTCAGCTTCTTCATGCGCCGCCACAGCGTGGTTTTGCTGATTCCCAACTGCTCCGCCGCCCCCGCCTTGTCCCCGTTGTTGTCGGCCAGAGCCTTGCGCACCCGATCCTGATGAAAATTTCTGAACTCCTCCGATCGCGCGCGCTCCTGGCGTTTCTTCCGGTCCGGCGGAATCGCCCCG